>JASMMZ010000009.1:7683490-7771378 GCA_038502455.1 Anisogramma anomala
GCCAGGGCGCTCCAACCCAAGGAGGTCAGTCTCAAGGCCAGGGCGCTCCAACCCAAGGAGGTCAGTCTCAAGGCCAGGGCGCTCCAACCCAAGGAGGTCAGTCTCAAGGCCAGGGCGCTCCAACCCAAGGGGGTCAGTCCAAGAGCCAGCCAGCTCCGACTCAGGGTGGCCAGTCACAAGGACAGGGTGCTCCATCCCAAGGGGGTCAAGGTCAAACCAAGACTCCACCGGCCCAGACACCCGCACCTCAATCTCAGGGTGGTCAGGGACAACAAGGTGGCCAGAGCATGTCGCAAGGTGGTCAGTCTCAGGCAGGTCAGGGTGGTGGCCATGTAGAGCCGACACTTGGTGCCGGTCAGCCTGGTGGCAATGCGAACCCGCTCAACAGCGCTCTCGGTCTGCCAGTCCCTACTGGCGTCCCAGGAGAATCCATGGAGAACTTAACCAAAATCATCTCCATTGTTTCGGAATCTCTTCCCGGTGTCAAGGCTCGAACTGCGAGCGCTTCATCAACCGCAGCAGCCGCATGTCGCCACGCTGCTAGCAAGAGCGAAATTGTGCTTGATGTGAGTGATGTTCCTGAAAAACGTGCTTCACAAGGTCACTGATCACTATCACAGTTCGAAGATCTGTCTACCCCCCAGGTTCAAATGGCACCCGGCAGCCAAGCCGAAGATCTTTCGCCTGTCCCCATGTACAGCCCTTACCACCGCTTCACCTGGTCTGAGGGATTCAAAGTCTTTCCTGCCTCAGTCTGCCCCTACGAAGCTTCCTCTGGTGAGCTGATGGTTGAGTTTTCGCCCTCGACCAAGACCCACCTGTTCGCAGAGATCAGTCTTGGAGACCTTCACGCAAACCCCTGCTTCCGCTTTGACTTTGCGAGTCTCCGTGTTGGTTGTTCATCTACCAACGCCAGCTGTGACTACAATGTCACTGGTCTCGCCTGGGACTTCGACACTCAGGCCATGGCATCTGTTGTGTCTCACACCTTCAGCACCCAAGCCTGCTCTGCCCAGAGGAAATGCATGCTGGGAGCCATCACTGCAGAGGCTTCCACTGGCTTGACCAACCTCACCTCAATGCTGATTGATGTCACAGCTGATGGAAAGCCACAGACCTGGTGGGCTGATGACCTGTCTCTCACTTGGACTGATTCCTCCTGTGAGTCGGCTGCCTGCCGCTCTGACGTCCGAGACTTCGTCCCCAAGCGTGGTCGCCGTCATGGCCTGACTCACAGCGCCCTTGACCTTCCTTGATCTCCTTGTAAAATCAAGGTGTTATCCTGTTAGTGTTTCATCTTATTTGGTGACTCGCGGCTGGCATCCTCATTCTTCCATCATACCCGGAATCTTGTTGATTTTGGGGTTTTGGAAGCCATCTCACCAGAGCGTGGATGGATTGCTGTATGTGTCAATGTGTCACTTTCAACTTATGTACTTTGGACGGATGATTCAGTGGGATGTTAATGATACGGGAGGATGAGCAGATCACATCATGTTGTGATGAAGGTAATCTTTGGCTTTTGCTGGGATATGTCTAGGCAAACTCCTACAGAAACCTGCGAAATGAAAAGAGCATTCAAAGACATGGGCGCCTCATATTCTTGGCGTGTTCTGATCCTCATCCCAAACATGAAATTGAAGACATCGGCACAGGCTCATTCAGCAAGCATTCTGTTGTGGTGAGTGTGGCCCCAAGCGTCGCTGTTGACGTGAGATTGTGTACTTCCGGTCATTCTTTGGTGTCAAAACAGGGAGGGCAGCCATCATAGGTGAGCCACATAGATTGCCTCCATGGTATGATCACAGTGGTGGCAATGCCATGTCATAAGACTGTTTCCACTCTGTGATCAATGCCACGCCACAAAACTGGCATGGAGTATTTCTAGACCCTCATTAGATGTGGGAATAACACAACAAACTATTGGGCTCTGAGAGCAGGTGCGAAGGTCAAGGGCTTGGCTGACATTTTTTTTAAAACAAAATTTTTGTACTAGGCACCGCATTGGGTGCTGCGACCTATAATATGTAGACATTACCGTGGGCGATCGAAACCAAGCGGTTTTGCAATTATTGGGAAAAGCCGCCTTAACAAGGTTTTTCAAAATGTAACCATGTTTTGAAACTTTTACCATAGGTAGATAACTGTATACATTGTAAACCGTGCCTATAGAATAAATGTTTGTAGGGTTGTCAGCAAGTTATGTATTAGTAAAGATTGTAGTTACGCTTATTCTTTAAATTTTAAACCTCAAGGTATATAACTAGAATTAGGCTATGTTGACAGTCGGTTTCATCGTAATTTATTACTCATTTACGCCAAAAAAAGATTCTTAGTCTTTTAAGCCAGGGGATTATCCCAAGTACATTTATTATTAAACCATTTTTGTAGTTAATTATGCAAATGAAGTTTTGATCCGAAGGTTTTAGGATTGTGATTCAAACGTATATATATATTGTGGTAAAGATGAAAACCATGTCAAAAGGGGTATGAACAAGCCATATAATGAATTTAATATGTTTTGCTTTGGGCGTCTAATGTTGTTACTATTATGGAATAATTTTTAAGTTTCATGGGAAAAAAATTATACAGTGGGAGTAGATTCCCTGAATTTAACTTATTATGATAATGCACTCAAATCTTCATTTTAAACCTTTATTATGTCAACATTTAAATATATATATATTCAAAACCCTTGTATACAAGCGCTAATTTATATGCATTATTGTGTAATAAGACCTTTCATACCGTATTTTACTTCATTCAATGAGTAAATAATGTTCTATATATTATTATATTGGTTTAATAACCTAATCATTATTTTTCAAATCCTGTTTCAAGTTGATTTACTAGCGGGATGTCGTGGGCAACTCAAAGTTAATTATTGTTACAGTTGGTTTATAAAAAACAGAACATTATAAAAGCTAAGATCTCTGTCATATTAATTACACTGTTGGAAGAGAAGTTAAGGCAAGACAGAGAAGTTAATTGTACTGACTTCAAGTTGATTATATGGATTGCAAGTCAACTGTCAAATTGAATCTGAGATACGGGCAAAGCAGTTACTCATATAGATCAGAGTGCAGACTGGCTTACGGTTTGCTAAACTTATAATAATCAACATTACCACTTGGAATTCAATCCACTAGTTACTTCAACCACAATTCAAATCAAACATTTTGCAATAATAAAGGCCTATAAACTCCGATTAGTATTTATTAGGTTAAGCGTAGATAAATTTTGTAAATGAAGAAGCCACTTACCGGTCGTTACGCTTTGGTAAAGTAAGTTCGAAGAAAGATTTTTTACGAAACGCCCTTACAAACCTGTGTTAGTTTTTGCTGTAGTAAATAGGGTGGAATTATAAATCACGCTAATTTCCGTGGTAGCTCCGAAGTTACGACGTTGTCGCTAAGCGGTTGAGATATATTTATTGGCATTATTTCCGAAAACGAAAAAAAGGTTTGAAATAGACCGCCACGAAGTTTTCAGTACTCTAATTATTAGAGTTTTGAAATTCTCAAATTCAGAATAGATTTAAAAGTTGTTAAGATACTAAATTAGCTAACGGCAGAGTAGTTACTATTAATACTGCAAATTGTAAACCACTAGGTCTTGAATCTCGTTCAACGCCAAATAACAATTTTAGCGGAAAATAACCAATAACCTCCTCTTTTATATCAATCTTATCCATTCACTAAAATATCATCAGTTGAGTACGTAAGGAAACATTAAACCTTAATAATGGTTACCGATAATGCTAAGATTGACGCATTTAGTGAATAGATTAAAAACGAAATAATGAAGACTTTTGAAACCATATTCGTTAATTATTTCACCAATGAAATTTCGGTTACGAGTGTAGACGGGGATGTTATACTATAGTATCTTACTAATGTAATCGATCGTGTAATTGATAACTTAGATCTAATAGTAATCACTTCAAGACATGATACCTTCGACGAGTTCTACGAAGAGTGTAACGAATTTTTTTAAATATGCAGAAGAAAGTTAAAAAAAAAGTGGAGGCTAGTCAGAAGATTCAATTGTAGAGTGGAAGAAATAAGTTTCTAGTGGGGAAATAAATGTAAGGTAATTTAACTAATATACTTTACAAATATGCTGCCGATAAATGTTGTTAACGTGTACTTTATAGCAAAAGTAATGGTATCCATGTTTACAGCATTCCTTAAGACTCCTATTCGCCTCGATAAGGCTATACCTAAGCCTAAATGATTTTATTAAACCCTCCTTCTCAAGTATTCTAACGTCTTATTACTGTAATCAATGAAGGGAAAATCACATAGTAAGGTGAATAATAGCAATAATTATTACAAATCTCGTGAAAAATACACTATAATATAGGCACTATAAAAGACCAAGTTTGATAGCGAAATAGCTGTTGATCTGTGTCTTAAAGATATCATTAATATTCCGGGCAAACCTTTTTAAAGAAAAATCGACCGGATTAAGATTGATAGCTTCTTTTCTCGTCTTATAATTTGATTTGCGTCACCTACACGATTCAAAAGGTAAGACATAATTACATTTAAGTTAAAAAGAGTTTATTAGATTAACGGTAAAATCACGAATCGACCCTACGAAAAGTCAATGTTAATAGTTTTAAAATACGGTAATAACGGTCATAATTGAATATTTATTCAATCGTTTACAACTCAAAAGATGAATTAACACCAAATCGTTGAAATTTCCACTAGTTTGATTTTTATGGCAAGCGGTAAGTTGACCCTTAATAGTCGCATATATTACATGAATGTATACATAATCCTCTATCAATCGTTAACGGGTTATATTGTTAAAAATGTTCAATGAGTTATAATATTAGTTTTATATTGAAATAACTATACCTTATACAAATCTTTTTACGGTTTGGTTATAGGTAAAGTTTGTTGGATTTCTATGTATTATATGCATTTTTAAACCGGTCATTTATAACGCTATTAACGTCGAACCTATACCGATTAACTGTGTGAAGTGAAAATTTTCGGTATTGTGGGTATATAAATTAACGATACACGTTTCTGAAGAACCACTCAACTCGTGATAGCGACTTTTATTTAATACAGGCCAATTAAGATATTAATACAAATGTAGAGCCTTACTTCCATAATAGCAAATCAAATAGCTAAAAAGAAAAAAAAAGAAAAATCGGACGTTTTTACAGATAACAATAGTAAAGTCAGTTTCCGTCACAATGAATACCATATTTTCATAGTGTTATAAACCCTATTAGATATTTCATTTGACTGGATTTCTTCGGAAAACGTGTTTCAAAACTAAATTAGCTATTCAGAGGTTGTATCTTCAACGGGTATTCTTGCTATAAAGTATTCTCTTTCAACGTCATAGTATGCATTTTCAACGTTAAAATCTCCATTTTTAACGTTTATCCGCCAAAAATACCAATCATAGACCGTTTCAATAGCGCATAATACCACGTAACAGGCCCCACTTTCAACGTTAAACTATTAAAACTCAACGATAAGTCTTATTGTTCTTCCTTCTCTTTCCACGTTAATACATTATTTTTCGATTAATAACCTCTAGTCTAGTGATTATATGAGAGTTAATTCAAGCCCATCTTTCTATATTTTCAGTGCGTAAAAAATAGTTCTTATAACTCGAAATATTATCTTATAATTATCCTGCATTACAAATAAATGGTGGTGTTAAACCTACACAAAAAGACAGTACAAGTATTAGTCACATATAATAAATGTTATTATACATTAAATCATTATAATTGTTTCTATCATTCTAAGGTTTTTAGAAACTTTGTAAATCTTTTGAAGTTTTACAACTTAGGTATTAAAGTTATAGATTTTCTTTTGGTTAACTCGCTGACCGAGGAAATAGTTACAATCATTGTAGACTATACAATTAATCAAGTAACAAAGCAGTTCCACTTTATCGTTATAGTTCCTTATAAATCCTTCAATACTTCCCTTTGTCATATCAGACTTGGTTATGATAGCCCAAAGTTTATAAAGAGATCACTTCAGTTATTGGAAGGCTCCAAAATAGATTAAAAATAATATTTTTATCTTATATTCGCTTTTCATAAGCTTATTATAAGTTTGAGATGACGACTGAATTTCTAATATAGAATTCCGGAAAAAGAAGGTTCTATTTGAACCCTTAAAAACTTCCTATAAACAACTGCTAGTGTAACAGGAGAACTTCGTAGATTAATGGCTACTAAAGTTAAATACGGCTTTAATGTCTTTACTATAGTTATCATATCCTTGGATGAAGAACCAAAATCCGTTTGTTGTATACTAATTGATATTATCAAAAGTATTAAATATACTGTTGATTTTTTTTAATCCTCGATAGAGGCAACGAGTCTTTTGACTATTAACTTATAAGAATAGCTATCAATTAAGTATTGAACTTCAATATTTTTTTATTATACACTACTAAGGGGAATGGTACTTTAAACGTTTTAATAAAGGATTTACGAAAATATATGAACTTGGATTGTCGTTGGAAAAGTATCATATTATTTGTCGCTTGACCTGTTTTCAATAGCCGTTTTTATATCCAATACCGAAGTTTATAACAGGAGCAGAATCCAACAAACTACGCCTCATACGGGTCTCTACTTTGTTGTAAAAGAATAGGTGAATCATCAACCTAACTTTAAGTTTCCCTTTACTTTTGGCTTTATAATTATCGTTTATATACCTATAACAAAACGAAATAAATGTTAAAAAACTCATTTAATAGGAAAAATAGAAATCGTTTTTCTGTGGAAGATCTCTAACTTTACTTAACCTTGGTACATAATTACGATCTATTTGATAAACCCACCAGGAAATTAGACCACGAACATCGTCAGTATATCTATTCTGATAGCTTTCAAAAGAACTATTACAAGACGCTAAAATACTAAAATTATAAGTGAAGCAAATACTGAGACCATTGAGGTAGATATTGAGAATATCACTTCAATAGAGATACAAAACACTAATTTAAAAAGAAATATACGTCAAGAAACAATTAAAATGACAAATAATCTGTGAATAGATACTATTATTACTGTAGACATAGTCTATTTTATAGTACTTAGAAAATAATAGAAATAAATGATTACAAAGGAGACTTTAGAGTGTTCGGATGCTAAACACCTAAACATAAGAAAAGAGTCTTCCATAGAAAAATACAAAGCTTAATCTTTCTCAAGGTCTTTGAAGTTATCAAAAAATATATTAACCACCATAATCTAACATAAAGAAAGTTACTAAAATCAAGAATAATGCTAATAGTCGAATTTGGTGGTATAATCTTAAAATTTTCATACAAGCATTTAAGTAACAATATGGTGTTAACTATATTGAAAGGTTTTCCGACACAGAAAAGTCTTGTAGGTGGAGAATCCTCGTTTCGCTCGTTTCATTTTATCGCTGGGATATTAATGAAATTGAAATCGAGTTATTATTCTATAAAAGAAAACTGAAGAATTTAATTGTAATAAAAATCAAAGAAAACATTAAAAAATTCCTTTGAAAATTTCTAAAGAGAATGACGTGGGTTTTGACTTTCCAGTAGAAACAGTCTTTTGAATCCTCGCTTCTCCATATGAAATGAAGAAAATTTCAAAATTATACTTGAAAATTTAAAAACAGTTTTTTATACTGTTAAATTTAAAAGATTAAATTTAAGTAACACAATATATGGCAATCATCTCCATGAACGTATCATTTGCACCTACGTTAAGGACTTCCTTATTATAGTGTTATGACACGAACTGCAGTTGGATCCTCTGACGCTGCATGTTCCCCACTACACTTACAAAGCACATTTCCCATGTACGGCACGGCAATTGGACAACGGATGACTCAGCAGAAGTCACGTGACCTGGATCACTTGGATCACCTGGATCACCGGCTCACTTGGATCACTTGGATCACCACCAGTGATCCCGCAAACCTCATACTGGAGCACCCCCAGTATGGGTACCAACTGAAGGAACTAGATATAAGGACATGGTCATCACCACCTTAGATAGCTTCATTAGATAGTTCTTCAGTTGTCAATCTAAGTATTCAGTCTACACACCTGAATAGCCTAACGGCTTCTGATCATCACTCGAACACAGTCTTGATATTGCACCTTTGTTACCTCTGCTACCTTACTGCTAACATAAACCCTCTGAACACCTTCTACATACTCACGGGTATTTAGTGTGATCATTACATATAGATCTTAATTCAAAGGCTATTGATGCCTTAAAAATGTATATATAAGAAAGTATATAAAATATCAAAATCTTGGATGAACAAATTACGTATTAACGCCATGCCTTCAGAAACTAAGGCTGATATATCATGAACCAAAAAGTATCAATGAGATATTAGGACACAAACCTATACAATACACCAAATTAGGACAGATATCACGTTTTTCGTGTCAGTAACTTAACAATTCGAACATAATATTTCACGTTACAATGAAAAACTTTTAGATTAAACTTTCAGATACTTAAGCTGATGGAAGAACCATGGACCACATGTAGGAAAAGGAACACTTCCAGCAATACCACATTTAAACCGTAAAAAGATTAACCAAAACAATTATAAAAACAGGCTTGAAATTAACAACTGACTCGATTCCATCTTGAAAGGGGACAAATCTATAAGAAAATCGACCTATGGATACAAAATACAGATCATCAATAGTAAGATTGACTAGATTTAAAATAAAAAAAAAAAAAAAGAAGAATATACATTTTTTTTGCGGATACTAAATTATTGGATGTTAAAAGGGTTAATAAAAGCCCCCTTTGGATAAAAAACTTGTCTAAAGAGTTACATATGCTCATAATCATTACTATATATTGTTCCAACAAAAAATATATCAAATAATGTAGGAATCATGAGTATCATCACCTTAGACAGCGTATTCTTTGTAAAAAGCACTTTTTCAGAGATAAAATGAAACGTGATACTATACACATCAAGTGCGTTCCTATATATATATATAAGTCTCTAAAGGGTTCAAAAAATTACTATCTAGGGAAAAACACGAATTAATAATACAAAAGATTAACTTGGTTCATTGAACTTGAACTAAGGTTAGCGAATAATGATTTATGAACCTTCATTTTTTAAGTCACTTTGTAGTATTGTAGGAGTGGAATGATAAAGTTGTTATTGCTAAAGACTTTGAGATATTGACTAAAGACTACTGTAAAGATCATCGGTTTAAATCGAACTACAAAAGTCTTTTTGCTTTTCTCATCTACTAACGTTTAACTATACATTACGCATCTTTCACTTTTTACTTTACTCTTTTGTTTTATTATTATTTTTACTAGTTTACTTCCCACTAAGCTGACAGTAGCTCTTCGGGAGCTATGGTGAAAATACACTGGATTGAATAACTTGCTGAGTTGGAGGGGAGGGGGGGGTATTATCGTAATATTCCAATACTAGGATAATTTAGTTGATAATATTTTGACAACAATAAGGGTCGTTTTTACTAGACTTCTATAAGGACGAATACTTTATCTTTGTGTGAAGAAACACTAGATATGCGCCTACGCCCTATCCTGCCAAATAACATCAGAATATAACACGGGTTTTACAATATTTTCCATTAATTCATTCGTCGTATTTGAATTTACTTTAGAAAATTAAAGGAAATTTCAATGAAATACTACAAAGCAATTTACGATAAAGATATAAATGAGTTTCAAATAATGTTATTGGATAATGTATTTGTGTAAATTAGAGGAATGCTCCATATGTTTCAACGTGTGGCCAAACTACGCAGAACGTTATATACTCCGTCACATAGGCGCCTGGAGGTCTGGCAGCATTGGCGGCAACGAGGATGCACCCGCTTTTGCGCTTGATCAATACTACTCATCAGCATTGGATCCATTTACGTTAGATTGACGAGTATATTAAGGTTTATACGCGCGTAGCAAGCGCATTTAATGTCCGGCTTCTACTAGTTTACATAAGACACGTCGCTAGCCTTATGGAACTGGGATCGCACGCAAACTGTGTAGAGTTTTTCCTCGCTAGTCGGAGCGGGGTAGGGGTCTTGAGGGCCGGGGAGGGAAAAGAGGATGAGTAAAAGAAGGTAGAGGGGTTGGGGAGAGTGCGTTTGACCCTTTTTAAGATCAAGGATTTTCGCATACGGGCCGGTACACGCCGTATTTTTAAATATAAGGCCCTTTTTTACGAAATAACGCTACCACCTCTATTATTATGGTGGTATCAGTTGAAATTCAAAGCATAAGGTTATGTAAAGGCATATAAATAGTATTTATTAATCTAGTTTATAAGTTATTATTGTATAAAACATGGATTAAGGTTCCGAGCCATATTAATATAGAAACACTTTAATTTGTTTTGAGAACGAAAAGTACAGGCTATCTTGCACGTATATGTATCTCCTAATAACATTAATAACACAAATATTTATGATTTTTACGCGTAATTTAGACGCGTTTTACTTACGTCTTATACTTAAGTTACGTTTATGCATCTTGCTTTAGAGGTCAATGTTCTTAAGAGTCCGTATAATCGCATTCCCAGCGTAAAAAGGCGCCGGGGGGGGGGGGTGACGAATATGGCCGCCCTTCATGACTTTACTAGGGTTATAGTTTACACATTTATTGGTCGCTAAATTGTGAGGCACCCTTAATGGCGCGGGATCCCAGAGGCTTAAATAGGCTTCCGGCGGACCCGCATTATGATCTCTTCCGTCGGTATCTAAAGGATTATTTTGAAGCGGCTAGTGTAACATTGCATAGTTAGCATTTTTCAATTATAGTAAGTAAAAAAAAAATTTTGCTTTACCATGTAACCTATACAAGCCTCGTCCGCAACGTCTCAATACCAGGTGCGCACTACGTACGATTAGCGTACTATATATATATCGTTCATTATATACACTATAATTTAACCTATAGGTTTAATAGTTAATAGCTTGAGTTCATGACATAATCCACATGGTTTTTTCTTTCGAATTTAGTTTTATAAATAAGTTGTAAGACTCCTCATTTCTAAAAACCATTCATTTCAATTTGATCGCTATCCTTAAATAGGTTTCTAAGATTTTCAATTGATTCTTCAGTTTTTCATTCCACTTCTAAGACTTCTTAATTAATTTGTTTGATATCATCTAGATCGTATACCAGGTATCTAAAATATTTCATCGTTAAGTTTTATGATTCCGAGTTACAATTGATCGTCGTCAAGTATTTTTTTTGTTTTCGTAATCGTTTCATAAGGCGTAGTTTCATGGGTTTATTAAAAATATTCGTAGATAGATGGTGTTCATTTGGTTGGTCAGGTATTGATGATTCTTTCATTTTATGTATTTGTTTTTTGAAGTATTGGTTTATTTATTTCGTGCAAAGTTTAGGTAAACCGTTATTAATGTCTATAGTCATTCCTCATTTTATCATATTGAAACATTTCAATGGTTTATTTCAATAATTTCAGTTTTCTATTAATAAAAAAAACTCTTCACATAACATCAATCATAGTACGTCTTTTGTAAATGGTCTTTTTCTAGTATAAAACTCTTTATTAACTTGTTTTTGTATTAATAATTTCCTTAAGATCTTTTTAGTTTTTTGATAAACGTCTTATTTTTACAATATTTTTCTCCGCAGAAGCGATTTATATGTTCAATGTGGACATAATTCAAACCTGAGTAGAGTAAAAACCATTCCATCAGGTTGTACTATTTCGTTAATTTCTTTCACAGCTACGTATATAATGTCTTCCTTATTTGAAAATATAATGATTTCTTTTCAAAAATATTCTTATATTTGACGTAGAATACTATAAGATTATTCAACCTTTCAAATACCATAGTAAGACTTGAAAAGGATTTAGTGGTATTATATCTCAATGAAATTAGTGTTTTCTTGAAACTGTACATTTAAAAAGTTTGGTTCAACGGTAAAAACATCTTTTCTAGTAATATAATGTATTTATTAATCCAAAAGGGCCGTAATTATGTCAATATATTTTTGCTAATAATATCGTGAATAATATGATACAATGAAAATATTTCTGCTGTCGATAATAATAATTATGAAAAATTGAACCACGTGAAATATATTAATAAGTATTTTCAAATTAGGCAATTCATTGTCACGATGTCGGAACTTGAAGCGTTGTGGTGTAAATATATGAATTTTGAAAATGTGACAAATCTAATTCATGACATCGAGTGTTAAGCATTCTATTCGGTGTAATGATCATTTTTAGTGAGTTTGTATTGTATTTTTGAATTTTGGTCATTGAACAGTTTTGGTAAAGTTGTTGTAGTTTTAAATTATTAATATTCGAATTCTCGAGTTTGGTTACTTGCAAAAATGAAAAGAACCATACGCGTCCTTGTTTCTAAGTCAAGGGACAAATACATTTTCTAAATTATATCTTTGGTAAAAACGTTAATGAAAATCCTGTACTTCTTCTTGCCTTTCAGAGATGAAAGACCCAGTATAAATCTCTCTAAAATGTAAAATGTGGAATGTAAAACGTAAAATGTAAAATGTAAAATGTAAAACGTAAAACGTAAAATGTAAAATGTAGAATGTAAAATGTAAAATGTAAAATGAAAAATGTAAAATGTAAAATGTAAAATGTAAAATGTAAAATATAAAATGTAAAATGTAAAATGTAAAATATAAAATGTAAAATGTAAAATGTAAAATGTAAAATGTAAAATGTAAAATGTAAAATGTAAAATGTAAAATGTAAAATGTAGAATGTAAAATGTAAAATGTAAAATGTAAAATATAAAATGTAAAATGTAAAATGTAAATTGTAAAATGTAATTAGTTTCATGATAATAGTTACTATTGCCGTCAAAATTGCAAACGTTATCTTATCTCATTCCAAATTGATTTTGTTTCTCTAGGTTCATTTCCTTGGAGGTCTGTCGCTATTTTTCGTTATCGTAAAACAAAACACTGAAAACAACTCATAATTACATATTTAGCTGCTCCAATAAAACACTTCATTATATGAAAGTTTCTATCTTTGTGATTATCCTTTATAGCGACTAGTTCAAATTTTTTGTCATCTTCTCTATAATAAAAATATCATTCTATTGATTTATATAGGTGTGTTTAATGAGCTAGTTATTGGGTCGCGGCTATATCGTTATTAAAGTTGATATCAGATATATCACTACGTATTTTTAGGTTATCACGTGGTTTTTTAATGTGTAGTTGGTTAGGTGCTTTTATATCTATGGGGTTGTCATCGTTATCGGAGTTTTAAAATACTTTGTAATCACATACGAATCAACCGTATTTTTTTCCACTGAAGCCTCTAAAAATTGATGTTTAGCCTTTCATCTTTTATGGCTTCGGTACTTTTTAAACCAGAATAAGATTTTACCAGAAATTGAGTATTTATTATTGAATTTGTATCTTCAATGAAAACATTTTGTCTGCTTACTATCTAGCGTATTCAAAGTATATGTTTTTGAATTTACTATTCTTAAAGTAATTGTATTTGCTATCAACATACCACGTAGGATTATGGGTAGACATATAGTGTTATACATTAAAATTCGTATTGTTTTAATGTAATATGATTATTTGAATTAGTTATTCCAACCAATTAAAAAAAAATACTTCCTATATCTTATCACGTATTTGAACAGAAAAGTCAGGTTTGCATATTACTGTCACTACTCTAAAATTTGACTTACCAAGTATAACTGCTTGAAAAGAAACTGGTACTATCGCTTCTTAAAAAAGATTTAATTTATAGAAATTTTTGTGAAGGGGGTCCGATGGTATTTCTATGTCTTCTTTTATAACAATTATCATTTCAAAACTAATAATAGTTAAATCCGTCCAGGAATGTGCCAAATAAACGTTGTATTCTGAATATTGATTCATTTAATTATATAAATCTAGAAACATCGGAACTTTGAACAAATATAATATTGGAAAATAAAATCATCTTTCAATAAATATATATATAAATATATTTTTTGAATAGTACTACATGCAGTGCATTAGGTCAACTTTACTTACAGTAAAGTTGACTGAACTGCAAGTTGAGTGTAGTGTTTGTGTGGACTTACCGTATTAGGTGTAAGTCGAGTGAAGTATGCTGCACTTCACATTAGTGCACGAGCCAAGCAATTGGCCATATAAATTATTGTGAAGACCAGTTAGCGGTTTGCCAAATCTCGAATAATACATCTACCACTTGACCAATGTAATACTACTATTACTTCGACAACGATTAGAATCAACAATGTTGCAACGATCTAAGGCCCTATTAATACTAATTAGTGATTATTAGGTTAAGTAAAGATTAGCTAAGTAAAAGAAAAACCTACTTTCCAGTTGTTACGATTTTCGTTATCGTTAGGGTAGAGGAAAAATTCTTGCGAAGGGCCTTTACTACTGTGTCAGTTTTTATGGGAAGTACGTAAGGAAGACCTTTGGGTTGCGCTAGTCTTTACGGAAAATCAGAGGTAGCGTCGGTATCTCTATTAAAAACACCAAGAAATCTTTACATATCTTTCTTAAAAACGTTAAGATTAACTATCAAAAGTTTTAAAGCTCGATAATTTGCCAAATGGCTAAGATAATATTACTACAGGTAATACTACTGTAAGAAAAAACAACCAAATCCCACGCCAAATAACTTTTAACCTTCGCCTTTTACTAATAATGAACGACCTTCGACCTTACCTTTTACACTTAACCTTTGCCCCTACTTTTTCTTTTCCCTTCCATCACGCCAATTCAATCGCTAGGATCGCTGTATTAAGCGAAAACACCAAAAATCGTCAAGTCGCGCCAAAAAAGCTACGTTAAGCTACTGTACGCTAAATCGCCAAGTTTCCACACGACTTTATAACAAAATACTAAGTTCACACACCTCAAATTACCAAGTCCCTCGTTTACCAAGTTCTATATCACCCTAAACCTCGAGACGGCATTTACTTAATAGATTTGGAAAGGGATTGACACCTTAGGATCCCTCTTTACGAAGTCATACGACGAAGACTTTTGGTGATAAGATATTAACAAAGACTTAATCGAAAAATACCTTATAAATTTCGTCGGCTACTATATAGTTAGGTACAATAATATGAAGGACTTTGACCACGTCTTGAATAACTTCCGTAACCTTTTTTACCACTGGATTATTAATATAGGGGCTTTAATTCAAAAAGGGGTTACAATAAAGATGAAGCCAAAATTTAAGCAGTAAGGAGTTTTTATACCATCACAGAGTAATATAAGACTGGTATAAAAACTTTTTTACCTAGATTAGCTTTAGGAATACCTTTAAGACATATATCCTAAGGAAAATAGTGTTAAGAAACCTTATAGCCCTTATACGCGATTTAGGGAACCTCTACTCTATCCCTAGTAAAGTTAAGCCTCTTTACGAGTTGGCGATAAGGAGCTTGTTAACCTGTTCGGTAGCCTAGCACCTCTACATAATAGTGCGTGGTACGCCCTTAACGATGGCAGAGCGCGTAAAGTAACGGCCTGCAATACGGCTAAAAGCATTAACGTCGGCGGTTTACACTAGTTAATTAAGTAAGACCGTTTAGCCTTTTAAAGTCGTCAGGTACCCCTTTTCCCTTAACACTTTACTTAAAATTATCAAGTCCTTTAAAAACCATTCTATGGAAGGTTTACCAATACGCGAAAGCCTATTATAGGTCCTATCACGGGACTTTACCTCTCTAGTTACGAGATTTTCAACTACCTTTAACACTATACCTCGAAAGCCCCAAGGCTAAGATTTCCAGAAAATACTAATTGAAACTAAAATAACTATCGCGACTTGTCTCTAAAGCTTATTAAAATGGTTAATATTAACTACCGACTCCTTACAGACTTCGCCAAGATCTGGAACGACGTAGAAAAGTATAACGGAAAGCCCTATAACCTCCTCGACATTAAGATAATACCCTTTCTAAACATCTGCAAGTAGATAAAGATTTCTCATTTAGGTTGTCACCTACTATTTTCCGGAATCCTTATAATGTATGTTAAGGCTTATTATCTAACCTTCCTCACTTTAGCTACCTCGTTTCGCGAGATCTATGATAGTATAAAGAACTACTTCGAATATGATATCCACCTTGTACAATATCATATAAATTAGGCTACTACACAGTGTATTTCAATAATGATGAAGAAGTAAAAAAAGGAAATACCAATAGATGTCCTTAACCAGATATTTAATAAACTGATTTTATGCTAATAAGCAATGTGGAAAGCACACGCTGGCGAAGCTATACTTCGCGAACAGGTACGTATAGCAGTTACGCATATTAGCGAGTCCGAATACACTTTATAACGCCCAAATGCCACTTTCGACGGTTTTTTTAAACAGTGGCGTTTTTCGTTATTCATTATAATAGCGCGTACATCAAATTCGCTTGGTATATACACCTAAGCTAGCAACTTTCCTAACGTAGATAAAAAAAACCTTATGATGGTTAATTAATTCGACCGTAAGTATGCCTAGAGGCGCCTTGAACGCCTCAAGTTTTGTTTATTGACCACAGACAAGAGGCAGTAATTATATTGGCGCTGATAATTTAAAAAATTAGGTGGAGCTGTTTAATGTAAGTACTATCGTCGTAATAGTAGTTAGAGATGTTATATTTATGGTAATTCAAGCTATTAGTCACCACGGCTTCCCCACCTCGAGTGAAATAATAGAAAGATAATACACTATATCCAGTACCCTATCATTTTGAAACATGATTATTTAGAATGAATGGAAAACTTCGATGGTAATAAGCCGATTAACGGAAATAATACGCCTAAATGGATGAATTAACACGAAAATAATACTTTTAACGCGTCTTAATAATTATCCGACCACGTTTTTTATACTATTTAGGTAGTAAAAACGTTCACCTTTACTTTAACTGAGCTCTTAAACCCTTATATATCTTTAATCTTGGCTATAATTACGTGAACTACACGTTTTAAGGTATTATACCAGATGTAAAGGTAACAAGGTACATAAAAAAAGGCGATTTATAGTACGTATTACTACGAACGGAGAGCACTACAGCTATTAATATTAATTGTAACGATACTGATAATGTTAAAATTGAATTTAAACCAGGTAAACAATTATTTTTAATAGGGAATACGGTAGTTGAAACTATTATAGGAGCAATTAAGTTCTATATCTTTAGGTTCCCTACCCCGTTTATTTTTTTGCTTGGAGGATATTAAGATTCTTGGCGTTAACGTCGACGTCAATGTAAACAAACAGCTCAAAAACGGCCAAAGATTGTCCCTCATCTTTTAGTAGGGGAACCTATAGTTTTATCTTGAAGACACGAAAGTAATGGTGTTAAAACTAACGAAGCCGAAAATACATCAACTTTATCATCACTTTAACTACCCATACGTTAACAGGCTGTACAAAGTCCTAAAGTCTGCAAGGTATAAATATATGAAATACTTTTCCCTAAAAGCTATTGAAAAAGCTATTAATACTACCAAACATATACCCAAGCCTTTGAAATATTTGAGTTTATACTAAAAAAATGATAGGACTTTTAAATATAAAATATTTATTAACGCGTTTAACTTAGATAATAAACCTATTTTTTACATTGTTAACTTCGTAACCTTTTTTTATGAAATTAAGTTTTTAAAGTCCTTTTCGGCAAAAGATAGGTGGGAAACGTTAGGGATATTATGGATTACTACGTACTTAGATCTAGATAACGTCGTCTTTCATGATACCAGAATTAACTTTATATCAGCAGAGTTTTAAGAAAACGCTAAAATAATGGGTATTTGTTGTGAATAGGTACCTATAAAAGCTTACTAAAGTATTAAAATGGTTAAAAGGTTATAAATATTACTTAGCCGAACGTACACTATCCTTAAGTTGGAAATTCAAAGCTTTACGAATCTAGAAGTATGGCTTGAAATAGCGGTAAAGTGCCTAAACGATACTATAGGTCCTAACGGCCTAATACTAACGCTGTTGGTTTTTAGAGAGTACTTACGTTCAACGAGTAAATCTCCGCGCTTAACAAGTGTTTAAAAACGTGTTATAACTTACAGCAAAGATTTAAGGCAATTACGAAGGAAATTGGAACGCCGCTAAATTAATAATACCCTTAACACTAAAAACGGCCCCTTAACAATCGACGTACTTTATTTATCGTTATAAAGTAAAGTCTTTGTATAACGGAATCCGGGAAAATGAAAGGGCCTATATAGGATTTTAAGTATCGCGAATTTCGAATTAGTTGTTAAAATTACTAACGGTGTGGTATCTTTCCGAGTTACCTAGGGTGAGCCCTATATTATGGTTATCAAGGATGAAGACCCTTAAACTAAAGGACTAAGCCAATTATATCCTCCACCCGTTATCGATAAGTTAATGAAATTCTGTCGATGCCGACGACCCCCGAAAAGGAAAAACGTTTAAGAGGAATAATGAATACCGGATTGTATTTATAATACTATTAAGGTAAATAGAAAAGAAAATAATAATGAAGAATTGGCACTAAAGCTCTGAATACAAGGGATTATTCAAACCTTCGGCAAAACTTTTAAAGAAAGTGACAAGGTCGAAATTGCACCCGACTTACACCTAATACAGTAAGTCTTTACAAAGAAATACACTTAATTGCAGTAAATTCAACTTTACTGTAAGTAAATTAGACCTACTGCATTGTATGTAGTACTATTCCAATACTGGCGGCTTTTTAGTTTGAGCGCGCACGCTAGTATAGCTAAACAATCTTTTCCTGTTAACGCTAAATAGCGACCTCGCATACCCTGTTAATTCCAATTTACTTTTACATTGGATTGCACAAAAATGTATGCAAATTTTTTCCATTTGACCTCAATTACTCCATTTTACTGAGGTTCGAGTTTATTAACTCCTACCAAAAGTTTATCCGCCACAAGCCTTTGTAATCCCTTACTTTAACCGTGCAATTAAAATAGATTACCATTATTGATCCCTTGGAAATTTTCCAGTCTACCAGTATATCTCTGTCCACCATCACGTGATATGGAATTTTTGGGCGGCCTATTAACGTAGCTCTCGATGCGTATAGTTAGCTTGTTATTGTCTATAAACCTTTCCAGAGCCTTTTTTAGCGATGCCTTCGTTATGGCGTTATCAGGATTATATTTATTATCGATTTATCGGAACTCCTTAATATTCCTCCTTTCGTAGGCTTTACATAGTGTTATTACATCGATTATTAGGCGTTTATAGTTAGTGGTTCCGAGTTTCGAAAAGCATTTAAAGAGGTTTTTTAAGTCGGTATATATTACCACTGTAATAGGAAGAATCTTTAGCTGCCTGGCAATGATGTTAAGGGTTTCCTATAGTTCAATGCCTACATTCAATCCAGTTATTATGTCGTAAACCTCTGATGTCAGCACATTTCGTGTAATCCTCTTGTATTTGATGGAGGTTTAGTGGATTAGTTTGTCGATGATATTAAACCAGTTTTACCATCTGTTTTCGTTAACGAAAGTTATTAGAAAGATAATTTGTAAAGACAAGTTGGTGTTATTTGCAAAGAACCCGTTCATAAAGATTATCAGCTTGGCCATTAAGACGTCTATTAGAACTATATTGATTTCGCGGTCCTGATTTCGCATTTTTTATTTGATCCCTTTATTCAGCTGCTTAAAGTACTTATCCATTGGATTTTGTATTTACGCCGTAATGGAACAGGTTGTAAAATACTTCCGGTTGGCATAAGGTAACAATATAGCTGCCTCGAACACGCTGTTTCAAGTACCGTTAAGCCTTGGCTTCGTCAACTTTGTCAATTGTAGTTAAAATAGCGCCTTAGCCCTTTTGGCGAAAGTTAAGGCTGATATCAATACCAAGTATAGGGATTGACAATTCATTGAAGTCAAGTTGGTTGCCTTTCGTCAACGTCGTTACTGGCTTATAATTTTAAAACTTAGAGTTTCTAATCGTTTTCTTTTCTAATACTACAAAGCTAGCCGTTTCGACAAAGAGAGTATAGTTAGTTTGTATGATTACCACGATGAAGTTCCTCTTTTGCGTTCCAAATAAGCATGGGTCATATGTTAAGAACTTTATTGTTAGCCGGGATTTGAGATGTGACTGGTAGGTTAGGAACCAGTAGACTCCTGCTTCGTCCAATTCGTATAGTGGTTTGATATAACATATTATCGTGCCTAGAGGATAAATGGCACGGAGTTTTTATGATAGTTTTAGCAATATGATATGTTGTAAATCCGTTATTAGTTGCGTGTAGGCTTGCGTTATATTACGACCATTAAGCGTAAAATTGCCTTTAGTTTTAGTTAGTAAGCTTTCTACTAAAGTAATTACCACGCGTTAGCTTATCTTCTTAATCGTTCGTGACTATGTAAGTATTTAGTCCTTGAATTTATTATCGTATCATTGAATGATTAGACGTGATTTTTTATACGGCCGCCCCGTGGTCTTACCTTTGATCTCATGGATAATCCTTGACTTGAAGATTGTAATATTTTGGTTTTGGAGGTTGAAATAGGTCTTCAGCACTAATTATATAACCCCTCGAGTTAGTAAGCCGTTAATCTCGATCTTTTCGCTTTCCTCAAAAGGTCTGCAGGAGGTCTTGATAATTCCCAAGCAGTATTATAGATGCGAACCGGTGTATATTCCTCCTCTTCAATGTCTTTATTATTTTTCGGAGGTCGTTCATGCCGGTGGCGTTCCATCGGCTTGTTGATGACGAGTGGAAGAGGGTCGTATTGGCAGGGTCGCTTGGCTTATTTTTTTTTTCAATCGTTAATAGCCTTGATATAGGGTTTGATCTGAGTGATTCAGAAAAATATTGGATATTTTGTGGTTTTAACCACTACTTTGGAGTTCGTGATACTTAATATATTTTATGGGCACTTCTATTTATCTGGCTTTCTCCATACGATAACTTTACTTTGTAGCGGTAAAGAAACTAAGTCGATTGTTGAAAGGCCGTTTTGATGTTAAGGGCGTTATTGATTTGGCGGCGTGCCGAATCTTTTCGCAGTTTTTTTTAAAAACTTTTCTGTATACCGTAGCGCGTTTTTGAGTACTTTCTGAAGGTAGATATTTACTCGTTAGGCGTGGATACGTTTTAAAGACCAAGAGTGTTGGCACCAAGCCATTAGAGTTTATAGTATTGTTTAGGCCTTTTACTACCATTTATAGGCGTACCTCCCGTTCCATAAAGCTTTTCATCTTTAACATGAAGATATTATACGCTCGAAGAAGCAAGGCGTGTACTCTTTTAGCCTTTCCAATACTTCAGTGCGCCTTTACAGGCACCTTTTTATACTCAAAGTATCTTCCTGAAACTTCTCCGTCATAAATTTCGTACCAGTATTGTCGACGACGACTTTAGTTGGCCCTAGGTACGTATTAATTTACAGTCTCCTTTCCGTTTTCCATTTTTTTTGCTTTTTTTTTTTTTTTTTTTGCCGAAAGGGATTTTTGGAACTTGGCCCCATACAAAGAGGTTGCGAAGTCAATGACGTAAAGAAAAGGCTTGTTATTTAAATTAAATACATTAATAAAACATTTGCAGTTGAAATCTCTATTGTTTTTAATGTAAACTTTAATATTCCGGGGGCTTGAGTATACGTTTAATAATGGTGGTAAAGTTTTTCAATGGCTTTTAGGGTAAAATATTTTACATTTTAATGCTTTGCGAACTTTAGAACTCTGTATAGCATATTAATAGCTAGGTAGTTAAAACACCAGTATAATTGAATTATATCCCGCTTCTTTAAATTTAACATTAATGTTTCTATACCTTAAAGATGAAATTATAAGTTCCTTTAATAAGGGTAAGTGGAAACCTCTTACTGTTTTTAACCAATTTGTTTGCGTTAACGTCGACGTTAACGCTTAGAATTTTTATATCTTTAAAAAAAAGGTAGGAAAGCGGTAGAAGACTTCATGGTATAAAACGTAATCGCTCCTATAACGGTTTAAGTTACCGTTATCCTTAGTAACGATAGTTGATCGCCTGGATTAAAGCCAATTTTGGCTTTGCCAGCATCGTAACAATAAATCTTAATGGTTGTAGTACTTTCCCTTTATAATGCCACATACTGCGAATAGCCTCCTGTTAAGTACTTTGCTACCCTTTTGTTTCTGCCTTGGAAAGCCTCTATTTCAACAGTGTTACTTGAACAAATCACTATTATTAATCCACTAGTAGTCTTTTAGTCTGCCAGAATGTCACTGTCCACCATTATGTAACTTAGTATTTCCGGGCGGCTTATTAACGTAGCCCTCGATGCGTACGATTAGTCTATTATTTTTTATAAACTTTTCAAAGGATTTAGCGTTTTCTTCGTTGTGGCATTTTCGGGATTGTCTTTGATATCGATCTATCAGAACTATTTAATCTCCCTCCCTTTGTAGGCTCTATGGAGTGTTATCACGTTGATTAATCGGCGTTTTTCGCTAGTGGTTCCGAGCTTTAAAAAGCATTTGAAGAGGCTTTTCGAATCGGTATAAATTACCACCGGGTCAAGAGGAATCTTCAGCTCTATGATGATAATTTTGAGTGTTTTATATAGTACCATGTTTACGTTATAGCCTACTATCATAACGTAGACCTGCAAGACTAACACGATTTATATCATCATTTTATACTTAATGGATGTTTACTGAATTATGCTACCGATTATATCAAATTGATTTTCCCGCCTGTTTTCGTTGACGAAAGTTACTAGGAAGCCAATTTGTAGAGATAAGTCGGTATTGTTCATAAATAACCCGTTCGTAAAGATTTTTAGCTTGGCTTTAAAGAGGTCGATTGGGAACATATTAGTTCCGCGTTCCAGGTTTCGCATTTATTATTTAAGCCTTTATTTCACAGGTTAAATTCCTTATTCGTTAGTTGTTATACTTACGTCGCGATAAATAGGTTGTAAAAGGCTTTCAGTTGGCATAAGGTAGTAATATAGCTGCTTCGAGTACGTTTTTCGAAGCAATTTCAGGCTCTGGCTTCGTCAGTCTTGTTAATTGTAGCTAAAATAGTGCCTTGGCCCTTTTGGCGGAAGTTAAATCCGGTATTAATACCAAGTATACGGATTAACAATCCATTGAAGTTAAGTTAATTACCTCTTACTAACGTTATTACTGGCTTACAATTTAAATACTTGGAGTCATTAATCGCCTGTTATTTCATTGTTAAAAAGCCATCCGTTTCGACGATAAAGTGATCGTTAGTTTATATGCCTATTACATTGAAGTTCTTCTTTTACGTTGCCAGTATATACGGGTTGTTTTTTAAATACTTTTTTATGGATCGGGATTTAAAATGCAACTCATGAGTCAGAAATTAATAAACGCCTGTTTCAAATAATCCGTATAATAGTTTAATATATGTTATAACCATGCCTAAATGGAAAATGAAATTGAATTTGTATAGTAGTTTTAGTAGTACGATCCGCTGTAAATCCGTCACTAATTACGTATAAGTTTACGTTATATCACGGCTATTAAATGTAGATTTGTTATTAATTTTAGCTAATAAACATATTACTCAATCGATTATCAAACTCTAACTAATTCTAAGTTATTAAAAACCATGTAAGGATCCAGTTTTTACCTTTATTACCGTATTCTCAAGCGATTAAACATGATTTTTCCTACGGTCGCCCCATAGTTTTGCCTTTAACTTGGTAAATAATCTTTGACTTAAGGATCGTAATGTTTAGGTTTTAAAGGTTAAAATCGGTTTTCGATACGAATCATACAACCTTTCGAGTTAACAGGCCGTTAATTTCGACCTTGTCACTTTCCTTAAAGGGTTTGCTGAAGGTCTTGATAATTTTTTTCATTCGGAACTTTAGTACCAAATTTTGGTTCTTTTTCTTTTTCCTGCTTACCTAAGTAATATTATCGATATGGCACAGTATGTATTTCTCCTCTGTAAAGTTCATCTTCCTTTTCGGGGGTTGTCCGTGCTGGAGATATTTTATTGGCTTATCGACAAAGGATAAAAGAGATTCATATTAGGTTGATCTCTTGGCTTAAAAGTCTCTATCATTAGTAACCCTTATATAAGGTTTAACTTAAGTAATTCGGAAATATATAAAACCTTTAGCAAATTTAATAATTGATTTGGATTTTACGATACTTGATATTTTGTACAGGTTTTTCTATTTATCCGGCTCCCTTATTCGAAGACTTGACTTTGTAAAGGTAAAGTAAATACGTCTATTGTAATGGGGCCGTTTTTTGTGTAAAAATCTTTATTAATCTGACGGCGTGCCGATTTTTTTCGCAGCTCCCTTAAAGCTTTGCTTTAGGTCGTAACACGTTTCTATGTACTTGTCGAGGGCGAATATTTACTCTTTAGGTGTGAATAGGCTTTAAAACGTAATAATTATGGTACCAAGCCATCAGTTATTACAGTGTCTTTCAGGCCTTTTAGTGATATTTATAAGCGTTCCTTTTAATTCGTAAAGCTTCTAATTTTAATCGTAAAAATATTATACGCTCGGCGAAGTAATACGTATGCCCTTTTAACCTTTTTAATGATTTAGTATTCTTTTATAGGCGCCTGTTTACACAGGATACCAATTATTTTGGCATATTCCTAAAACTCTGCCATCGTAAAGTTGGTGCTGATATAGTAGATAAAGATATTTAGTGGGCCTAGGTACGTGTTACTTTATAACATCCGTATCGTTTTCTACGTATATTTTGCCGAAGGAGACTTTAGAAACTTATCTCCGTAAAAAGTGGTTACGGAATGAACGACGTAAATAACTGGCTTACTATTTAATTGAAACATATTAATAAAAATCTCGTAATCAAAATCGTCATCGTTTTTGAGTATAAAATTAAATTTCCGGGGTGTTTAGGTAAACGTTTGGTAATAGTGGCAAAGATTTTTCGTAGTTTTTAAGGGAAAGTATTTTACATTTTTATATCTTACGGACTTTAGGACTTTGTATAGCCTGTTAAAGGTTAAGTAGTTAAAACGCCGGTTTAGCTAACGTATCTCCGGCTCCATCAGGTTCAATATCATCATTTACAGGCCTTGAAAATAAAAACATAGATGCCTCTCCTTAAAGGCGAGTAGAAACCTCTGGCCGTTTCTAGCCAGTTCGTTTACGTTAACGTTGACGTTAACGCCGAGAGTCTTTATATCCTTTAAACAAAGTGAAAAAGTAGTAGGGGACTGAAGAATTCAAAACGTAATTGACCTTACAACAGTTTAAATTACTGTTGTCCCTAAAGACGATAGTTATTCACCTGGGCTAAAGCCAAGTTTGGCTTTACTACTATCGTAACGATTAATCTCAATAGCTATAATTATTTTACTCCGTAATATTACGTACTACGATTAACCTCCTATTAAGTACTTTACTACCCTTTATCCATTATAATACTCTAAAACGTATAATTCGCGTAACGATCGCGAAGATTAAAAATATATAAAGGGTTAGGAGCTTAGTTAGGGTAAAGGTAAAGATCATTACCACCTAAATGATATAAAAAGGTATAGTAAGCTAATTCTAGGCCGTCTCAAAAGCAGTATCTTCGTACCACTTGATTTACTTATGGGAGTTAACATCGTTAATTGAATCGTCGCCTTCGAATTTTTCGATTTAATTTAAATATTCCTGTTCAAAAGAAATGAGGTATTAGGCGTAATATATTTCCCTTTTATTATTACGCTCGACAAAGGGGTACCGAATGAACTAACAGCTAAACTTATTATAAATCTAATATATTTTGTCACTATTATGACGATAGTGTTGACGGTTAGCAGGTCCGCCCAAAGCTTAACCTCATTAGAGCTAGCATATTCATTTCCTTCAGTTTAAGGCCGGTATCGATAGGCTAGACCTTAGGTAATGTAAGCGCTCGTATTTACAGTCAACGTAATTAACTACCATAAGGTCTTCTTCATCTACGTTAATGAAAATTGCCGGCTTAGGAGTATATACCAAACTAGTATGGTGTACGTATTATTACGGAGGTCAGCGAAAAATTTAACTAGCTAAAAAAGCTTTTACGAGTGGTATTTTGGCGTTATAAGGCGTATTCAAACTCGTTTACGCCTGTAACTACTGCACGTTCTTACTTGCGAGGTATAATTTCGCTAACATAGGCTTTCCACATTACTTTCTAACACAACATCAGCTAATCAAGCATATGGTTAAGTATATCCATTGGTGTTTCCTTCTTTTTCTTCTTTGATATCATTGTAATTAACCGAGTTGTGACCCATTTTATGTAATATTACGCGAGGTAAATATCGTATTCGAAGTAGCTTTTTATGCTATCGTAAATCTCGCGAAACGTGATAGATTCAATTAGGAAGATCAAGTAATAGCCACTAACGTATCCTATAAGTATTCCCGGGAATAGTAAGTAAAAACCTAAAGGTAAAGCCTCTATTTATATACAAATATTCAAAAAAGGAATTATCTTAAAGTCGAAAAGGTTATAAGGCTTCCCGTTATACTTTTTAACGTCATGAAAAATCTTTACGAAGTTTATACAGAGATTATAATCAATATTAACTATCTTAATAGATCTATGGTGAAGATTACAATAATTATCCTAGTTTTAAATAGTATTTTCTCGTAATTTAAGCCTTAGACTTCCGAAACACAGTGTTAAGGATAATCACCAGTCGTCCAACCCAAGAAGTAAAGCCTTATGTTAGGACATATAATGGGTTCTCGTGCGTAGAAAAATCTAAAGGGGGAAAGTTTTGAAGAAACTTAGCGACTTTAAGTAATATTCTGTAAAGGAAGTGGTATTTAATGGCTTTAAAAGGCTTGACCATCTTGTTCAATTAACTGGTGTAGGGTGCCAACATTAATACCTCTAGACACTTTGGTAGCTTTTAATTTACACGCTTTATCTCCACTAAGAACAAACTCCGCACTATCACGTAAAGGTACTGAACTGCCGAACAAATTAACAGGTTCCTTATCTCCAGCGCCTAAAAAGGTTTAGCTTAGCTAAAAGTGGAGGGAAGGTTCCATATATCGTATATATAGAAGTTAAGGTTTTTAAAATCCCTTAACACTTTTACCTTTTCCTTGAAGGTTTTAAGGATTAGAGTCTTAAGGGCGTTCTTTCAGTTAAGCCAATTCGAAAAGGGGTTTTACTAACTAAGTAAAGCTTCATTTAAAAAAGTAAATCCCTTAGCATTTAAGTTCGACTCTTAATTTGGACTTAACTATCTTTTAAATTGTTCTTTATATGTCAATAATTCAATCGTCGAAAAACTAATAATACTTAAGAAAAGCGCAGTTAAGTTCCTTATCGCGGTTATATTCTAGAATAAAATAAAAAACAAAATTGTTCATGTGCCTTTCGGTCAATTTTTCACGAAGTCGTATCCTTCAAGATCGTAATTATGAAACTTAAAGAAAATTATTCCGAGGTTTTTAATTACTTCTTTTCAAGTGGAGTTGACTATAGCCTTAAAATTTGGACTTAAGGTAACCATCTGAACGGCTTAACTTGTATGAGACGTATAGAGCATTTAAGGAGAGGAAACTGGTGTATTTTAGCGTAGGGACTTGGTATTTTTAACGTAAAATCGCGTGGGAACTTGGTAACATAGCGACTAGGTAACTTAATGTAAGGTTGCGCAACGTAGCTTTCTCGGCGAGACTTGGCGATTTCGCTTCAAGTAACGAACTGAACAATTAATTTAGGCGTAAAAGGAGTAAAAAGAGTAAATTATAGGAAAAGTTTTAGTGTTAAGGGTAAGGTCAAAGGTTGTTATTAGTGGTAAAAGGCGAATGTTATTTATTATGATTATTTAGACTAGGGATTAAGTCATTTTTACAGTATCAATACCGGTAATAGTTCTAACTTAACCTTTTTCCAACTTGCCGAATTTTAAAACTTCTAAAAATCAATCTCAACGTCTTCAAAATAGATTTATATAGAATTTTTGGTGTTTTAGGTAACGACACCGTCTCTACCTCTAAACTTCTGTGAAAACCGGCATAGCTTAAAAGTATTCTTTACTTAATTCCATCAAATCCAATACAACAGTGAAGGCCCTTCGCAAAAATCTTTCTTCCATACTTACCATTGTTTAACTTAAAGCGTAACAACCTGAAAGTAACTGCTTCTTTTACTTAGCTAATCTGTGTTTAACCCAATAAGTACTAATTAGTATTGGTAGGGTTTTAGACGTTACAACGTTGTCTATACGAATTGTAGTCAAAGTAACAGTAGTATTACGTAGTCAGATGATGGATATATTGTTCTAAGTTTGGCAGACCGCTAGCTCGTCTCTATTGTAATTTGTAAGACCAATTGTTTGACCCTTACCCTGGAGTAATGTGCTGAATACTCCACTCAAATTGCAGTACTGTTAACTTTACTATAAGTAAAATTGACTTACTGCACCGAATGCAATACTATTCCAACAATTATATATTATAGACGAGGATTTAATATATAAGTTAAAAATAAAGTAAATTCGGATATTATATTTTCGAAATTTCGCTGCGATATTGGGTTTACGGTGGAATACGCGTATTACCTGAATAGATAGGTTTCGTATATTTATGAATACTTAGTCGAGCCCGACATTAGAATATATTATTCCCGGAATAACGCGGGATATGATTTTTAGAATGCCACAAATACGATATTAATAGGTTACTTGAAGTGTTGGCGATGGTCGTTTAATAATTTATAATTAAGAAGGCTTAATTATCGATGTGTTAATAGTACGTTTTAGGTTGAGGAATATATGGGGTATAGTAAAATTTGTATTTATTGGTTTAGAGAAACGTTTGAATCGGGAAGAATAACATATGGGGAATGAGTCCCAGTTAACTTTTATGATAATGTTTTACGAAATAACGCGGATTTTTTAAACGACGGCCACAGCTATTGTCGATGAGGAAAATAATTAGTTACGTTTTTTACCAAAATTGACAGAATTCCGTGACTTTATCGACAAGGACAAGGCTATATATAGCCTTACCCCTATATAAAGAAAACCTCAACTATTACATTTATACTAAATCAAGTAAAAATGGATTTTGATTCATAAGACCTTAGAGGTTATTATATTCGATATTGGGGAAACGACTTTGCAAATTTCGACGATAGTTTACGAAATTAATGAATTAAGTCTAGGTTCAAATAAGTTATCAATTATTCCTGACACTGGTATTACTTAATATTAATTCAAAAGAGGGGTAACGGTTTTATATAGATTACCGAATACCAAATAAAATTACCCAACAGAATATTTTCCCTTTACTTTCAATTAAAAAGACTTTACGTATATTATCGAAGTCTAAGTAATTTATAAATTTCAATATCCGACTAGCCTTTTACCGTATCCTGGTTATACTCGGATAGGAGAAATTAATGGCGTTTTGTACGTGGTCCAAGTTATTGAAGGAGTCAATTACCGTTTTTTAATGGACGGAAACTTTGATGACGTTTTAGCAATATATCAATTATATAATAACGAATATTTTCAATGATTTTGTTCCAGTTAATATAAACGAATTTTCATTTTATTTTCGGTACTAAATAAAATCATATAATAAAAGTTCACATGGCTTTAGAATACCTTTGTCATACGGAGCTAAATCTAAATTTTTAAAAGTGTAATTTCGTAATTCAAGAGATGAAATACCTATATTTTTTTGTAACAGATGGGGTAAGTTTTCGGGCCGACCCTGAAAAAATCCATGTAGTATGCGAATAGGAATTACTACGTATTATTCGGAAGGTTTTTTTTTTTTTTTAGGTTTTATAACTTTCATTATGATTTTATCAATAATTCCTTCGAGTTAGTTTATTTTCTCTATTTAATTAACGAAGTAAAAAATTCGTGATGTTTAGATAAATCAGGAGGAATACGTATTTCAAACTTTGAAGGATAACTTTATTATAGCCCCTATTTTGGTATCTAAGGACCTAAATCGGCTAACGGTATGGAAAACCGACTATTGGAAAACAGAATTAAAAGGGTGTTTATCTTAATGGGATAAGGACGACATTTTAAAATGAAGTGCTTACTATTTCATACGATTAATAAATGCAAAACATAACTATACTATTTACGATAAGGGGCTTTTCGCAGTGACATCCTATTTCAAAACGTAGTTTTTAGAATTACATGACATCCGTATCCCTTTTACGATCATGACGGATTATAAGGGATTGGAATGTTTCTTTTCTATGTTTAAGTTTGAAACACTAATCTAAACGGGCTGAAGTCATGTCTCTTTTTTGATATTACCTATGGTATAGGCATGTAACTGAAGGCGTTCGTTCAAATATATTACCCCGTAATGCATAAATTAAGAACGAATTTGAGGAACTTTATACGCGAGTTTTTCAGCTTATTTCTATCATTATATTAAATATGATAATGCTAAATTTATATATTAATAGAACATATATTTGGAAGTTTAATACGAATTAATTTATCAAAACGGAGGTTTACTTATTGGATTGAGATAATATATACTTTTAGGCGGCCCAAAGATTTTCTAAAGGTCAATGGGGGCGGGACTGTTCCGGGCGCGATTCGCGCGTGGGTTTCTGTTTGGAACAACGCCGGAAGATTTTAAGACGCCGTAGTTAGTAATATTGCCGTTAATCCGGCCCGCGTTAAACCAGTTAACTTCGTCAACGCCGAGTAATCGCTTTATTTTCAGCCTGGGTATTTGAACGAAATTTTAGGATTAAAAAGTGGTAAATGGCCTATTATATGAATTTCGCCTATTAGCGGTTTCCGAAGGCATTAAGAGTTTCCTAGTTACAGTAGGATAATCTATATAAATTTCCGATTACGTAATGCATCCGCGGGTTACGTGACGTTATCGTAGCTGTTTTCAACTACCGAATTAGTAATGATTAATGACAAAGATTTTATAACAAATTTACGATTCACCTATTATTAGTAATTCGGGTAAAAATATCTTATTTCGAGCCCCTTAAAGGTATTACTATTAGGAAAAGATTATCGTAAATATTCGACTTTTATATTGAATATATTCCTAATATAATAAGATAAAACTTCACCATACCTTACGATAAGACATCTTTTAACCCCTTTTTTATTTTAAATTAGTATTAGGTATATATTCCCCTCGACTTTATAATTCTTCTTTTCATTATTAAGGGATGTTTTGGATTGTTTTTCATTATTACAAACCGCTTTTTTAAGTTTATTTAATTCGAAGTTATATAGTTTATAATTATTAATACGTATAACGATTTTTTTCGGGATATATAATTGAAATCACATGTATTTTCAGCTTTTATTATTAGCAACCACGGTGTGAATAGAGTAAAGGTATTTTGAACGACTTTATATTTTTAGTAGGAATTTAAAAAAAATATTCACGACGTATTCTTCATTAATAAATAACGGTATTAAAAGTATAAATTGGGAAGTTTGAAAGTATTAACATATCTTCGTCGCAATTTAGCTATAAAATTAAATCTTATATTCTTAAATTTTTCAATTTATATTAAATAACCAAAAGTCGACGGTTACCAGGTTAAACGAGAGCCGTTTAATTAAAAATTGTAAAATATTACTTCTTTCAAAGGTAAAAGAATATCTAAAGTCGATAATTAATCCATAGAGGCGAGTCTTTATATTTTTAATATACTTATATAAGTGCGGAGAGTTAGTTTTAGTCACGATGACAAATATTTAATGAAAAATAAAAAAAGGCGGTGAATCGTCGACAACGTTCGACGAAGCGGTATAAAATGAAGGATTAGGTTTACTTAAATTTACGTAATATGATTACTAACCATTGAAGTTAAAACAATCAATTACCTTCATAATTAATATCGGGTTATCGATATTTAGCACCCCTTTATTATCGTTTTTGTTGATATTACTATATACCCTTATAGATAGTATATACAGGCCTAGTGGTAGTACACTATATTGCAGGATGCACTCCTACCAAGTACACGATAACGTGTCACACTGCAGGCTGCACTCTTGTAAGAAGCAAAGTGCATTATTTATAGATCAGTCTGGAATGGCTATAACAAACCGAAAGGTAATGTATAGATTGTTTTGAAATAGCTATACCAAACTGAACGGCAATACGTAGAGTGGTTTAGAGTGGTACGCTCTAGGCGAGGGCTTATTAGCCCTCACCTGTCGAGTACACCTTCGTATATTTCTCCTTTACATTATTATATTTTCTACTATAATATAAATTTAACGATTAATCTTCTTTATATCTCATTTTATGTAAAAGAAAAAAAGTTTTAAACCTTACCGATACTAATTAGTAGCCAACCAGGTCGACGACAAACAGCTAAGGAAAAAAGAGACAAACACAAGTTAAATACTTATAGCGGGATGCTATAGCGGTTTTAACTGCCTGTACTTTAACACAACGCTTTATAAAGACCATATGGAAGTGTGAAATTACGCGAAAGCGCCGAAAAATTCGAAGCGTAATAAGATTATAAAATCCTAAGTAACTTTAAAAAAGACTACTTTTAATACGATATCATTCACCAGTTATTGCCTTATTTACTAAACAGCCCGGTTACGTTAACCGTCAACTTGTATTATTGTTTTAAACGTACTCGGGCACTTTTTGAAAAGCGTCCTATCACGTATCAAACTATGCAAGCCAAAACCACCAAGTTTCGAAACCCTTCGTTAAGACCAATCAGATTTTCGATAATCCATATCGATCGCCTCAACAAGATCGGTTATACAAAAAGCAACCAAACCGATCGCCTTAGCAAGACCAGTTACACACAAAGTAATTAAATTGACTCCCCTACTAAGTTTTGTTACGATACACCAATGCGAACCTATTACTAAACACCAGATTACACAATTACATTCCTTTTTCCCTGCCTACTTTCCCACGTTATCCCCGCGTTCGCACTGTGTATTCTAAGTTTAATATCTTGAACGTTTTAGGTTTTTCTCATTATTTACCCAATATAACGCGACCAAAGTTAGAAAATCTAATTTTAAACGTTTAATTAGTTGGTAGTTACGTCTTATATACGTATCGTTTGAAATTCATTCGCACTAACAAGTGCTAATAGTCTCCATTCCGATCGCTTTGATTATTTCATTTACCCTATGTTCGCTAAACTACCTTAAGCTTTGGATATACTGAATAACTAACTATAGCGTGAAATCACCAACTTATGCCGCTTCAAACGCACTAACTACCCAAATACATGATGGATTTACCAGTAACAGATTTAGCAAAGGCCAACGAATACATGAATTAACTTTCTACATACACATCGTTTCGTAACAATGTTCTCAAATACATAGAACCTTAAGCGATAAGAAAAAAAAAATCGAGGAACTAGTAAATTATTTGGATGTTCATACTGCAAATACGTATATTATTCATATATTATTAGACTATTCAAATGGAAAATTGAATGAACTCGACTTTATTAATAATGTTAGATAGAACTTCACGACCTAGCCACTAGACATGTTACCAATAGTAGATGGGACAATTTTAAAAACACTACGAAAACAATTACGAAATAGAAGTATTAATACAACCGATGGAAAAAACAGTCTCATCACAAAAGACCAAATAATAATAGCCCAGCTTACTCAAATTCCAAAGTGGATAGATAAAGAAGTGTTTTTGGTGAAATTTGTAGAAGGAAGCTGCCTCAAAACACTCCAAAAACGCCTACTTAATATGACGAGCTAAAGTTATGAAAAGCTACCACAAAATGGGATAAAGCGCTTAATAAGGTTAAACACCCGCCGCGGACTGGAAATAAAACTGAAGAAATCTATAAAAGAGGATGAAGCACCGCAACGATTATTCATAACGAGGGTTAAATAAAAACCTTCGCTAAAACGTAATTTCGAATGAAACTAGATACCAAATTACTTTACGAATATTGGAAATAGCTCTCTTGGCTATGACGGAATCGGCCGAAACACAAAGGAGAACCAACTCTAGGAAAAGACGATCGACCGAAACATAGAGAACAAACCGATTTAGGAAATGATAAGCGGAGAAAAAAGCCAATACGTACTCTACGGACTAATAACTGATAACCATGACCCCTATCGTAACCTTTTAACGCACCGCTTCCCCATGGATAAAAACGACCTTGTAAAGCTAACTAATTTTATCAGGGTTTAGGATGAAGATAATGATTATAACGGTAAGCCGTACAACATACATGATGATAAGATACCCGTTATACTTAATAGATATAAAAAGTAGGATATTAGGTTATTTTAATTTCAGGATATTTTTTCTGGTGAACTTTTCGGTTAAGTTAACAAGTAATATATATACCACCTTATACAAGTGGATACAATTACGAAGTGTTAAGGTCCACTTAAATCCCACTTCGATGCGGAAATTAATTACGAGCTTTACGATAGGGACTGAACTGGTACGATATAGAAATATATAAAAAAAAAAATAGGAAAACGCCCACAAAAATCCATAGGAAATTTTACCCTCTTATTAGCTAAGTTCCGGAAATTCCAAATAGTTGTAAAGGGACTGTGACCGGAGATGTAGCTCAAGGTGGTCGGATTCTGTCTATAAACCTCGATAAGGAGGAAGAGATAGAAGTTCCTGCTACGGAGCGGCTATAGAGCTAAGATGGTACAACCCATTCCCCAGTCATATAACGTGTCCTTAAGCAGCTTTATCCCTGCTTCAGAGAATAGCAAGAAAGAGTAAAACTACTAGGGTTGTATCTCTGGTAAATACTAGTCAAGCACTAGGCTATAACATTACCTCCAAAGATACCCCTGTCATTCCCCCCCCCCCCTTTTTTTTTTTTTTTTAAATATTGTGATATAAGGCGCCATAAGTGAAAGGAACGTACGCGCCCATTTTAAAATAATACGGTAATGTGTAAAAGGCACTAGGCAAAAGTTACGTAGAAGGGTTTTAACGCCCTCTACTCCTTATAAATAATCCATAAAATTCCAATTATAGAGATAAAACTTCCTTTTTCCCTTAACCTTTAACCTTTTCCATATAAAGTCAGTACTTGTAGTCACCAGTATAACACTTATTTGTTTTCGTAATCTTAGTACTCCCTTTCCTTATTGACGTTACGATAAATCCTCACCTTACCGCTAGAGTAGATAAGGTTATCAAAGATATAGGTTATATACTTTACAGCTACTTGGTTCTTGTTAACTAATATAAAACTTCCTGCCCTAAGTGCTATAGATATATATCCTAACGTCATTCGAAAGTAAAAATATGTTTTGAATACGTTCATAAAATAACGTATAATCACAGAAAGTACTGCTAAATATCTAAGGGGAAGTGATTTTAATAGCCGTAAGGAAAGTACTAACGAGCAGTTAAATACTAGGGCTCGGTGCCGTCTCTGTTTCGTTAAAGCCACGGATCGTAGTTTTAGTTATACATATACGCCGCTCGATCTAAATCCGGATATAAATTAAGCTGTCGAGGAGTTGTCGGAGGTGTATCTGGCATTCGACGCTTAAAATTGAGGTTAGTCTACGTACCATAAGCCGTTCCTTGGATGTTAACGAGCGGCTAAAAAACGTGTAAACCTAGGTAATCGCCGTTAAAAATGTTATAAAAGTCTGTCACGCTACGTAACATAAGGTTGATACCCGAGGCGGGGGGGATTTTGTCCCCGCCACTCCTATACGATATAGGGGCATACGGGCTATACAATTAATAAACGAGGAACGCAATACTTGGGTAAGTTTTTTATAACTTGGTAAAAACATAGGGGGAAGCGGCTAATGAACAGTTAGAAAACTTTATTAAAAACAACACAAAAACTTATTAAGGTTTCGAATCGTATTAATGCTAAGCTAGGTCGTATAAATATTAAGCTAAGCCAACTTATTAAAATAGGTAAGAAAATCCTAGGTAAGGACTTGTACCAGGATTTTAAGGATATGTTTAAGTAAGTTCTAGTAAATAAGGGTCCCTATTATAGTCATTTGGTCTTCGCTTTTGGTAATATTGATATTTTTATTTGATATCTACTTATTAGCGGTTTATACGCCACTCCGTATAGTAATATTGAATGTAAAATTATACCTGTTTACAGGTTAGGCGTAAAGACTCATCGTTATATTTAGCTAATCCGTAACAAGATTCGAAGTTATCGAGTGCCACGGTATTGAAAAAGTTCAAAAACGACTTTTACGTTGGATGTATATAACTTACCCATTTAACTAAAACCTATCGTTCCGGTTAGTTGTAAGTCAGATACGTCCGACTTATGGTTTATTATGGGCGCGTAATATACTTTCGATTTGGTATTTAAACTTCGACTTACTATTTTCGTCTTTAATAATTATAACATACGGTTAAAAGTTCCAAATTTACTAGCTTGGAAGCATATTCGAAACGGCTCATACAAATTAATTTACATAAAATAGGGGATATTTCCCGCTCGATACGTTAAGTTTAATAACGTAAAAGTTGATTATACACGTTACCTAGTATTTATTATAAAGTGAGCTTAATTTCTTCAAGAATTCGTCTAGATTATGGTTTTTAAGGAAAAGCTAAACGTTGTCGCCGACTCGAAAACTTTCGCTGAGAAACGCTGCTTATTAATGGCTTCTTTCATACATTATTACGTAGCCGTTATTACGGCTTATATAAATTCTATTACTTCGCCAATCCATTATATAAAAGTTTAAATCCTTACGCGTGATATTGTCGTCGAAAAGAAAAAAACGCTATACCGATTGAATAAACTTAACGTAATACCCATAAGTTATAATAAACGAGATAATAACGATAATCGTCGTATTTTTATTATTTATTGCCAGTTAATAACCGGGTAACAAACAACTTTAGCCGAATTATATATAAACGATGAATGAACGTAAATACGTGAAAACCTTTCAATTTACGCATTTGGTTACGCCGTTAGTTTCGGGGTAAAAAGAGGTATTTAAACGCTACTCTACTCCAGTTAAGTCGTAACGTAGTTTCCAAAACCAATTGGTTTAATTCGAGCCACTGTCGCTAACAAACGTACGATAAAAACCGAAAAACCGTTCCTCATAAGCCTTGGCATTTATAATAAGTATAGATCTAAAGGTAACAGCTTTCATTAAACGATACTTAATAACCATGAGGTAAGATACGTCGCTTTCGTGTTTTTGAGGTAAATCAACTATGAAGTCGATGGAAAACATGCTTCAAAGCCGCTTGAAAACCGGGAGGGGTTTAAAAAACCCTTTTCGACGGTATCTACAATAAATTATACGGTTACAAAAGTCGTAATTACGAAAAAAGCGGCTGACTATACGATATAAACCCAGCCAAAAATACGTTTTAAAAAGGATAACAATAATACCATCGCGGCCTAGGTGGCCTATAAGGAACGAATTATAGGTAACTTGAATGAACGCGGTAATAAACGGCTCGTAAATAGGTACCTAAATACGGTCGCAAATCCTTAAAACTCCGTCGTCGTTTACCCAGCATTCCGTAATTAAAACATTTAATGTATGGTCGTCTTCAATACAGATATCCGTTAAAAAGTGTTGGTCGCCTATATATATTACACGAATTAAGCGGGGTTAAGTGATATCGCGTGTAATAACGGTATTTTAACAACTTTAAAGATCCACATTAGTAAAAAGTTTGCGGTCTTTTGAAATTAATTCGCCGGCCACGGTTAACCGAACAACGTACGTATACGGAAACGGCTTAAAAACGTGCCATTCAAGGCGTAATAACAAAAGAATTTGACCTAAGTAACGTGGGTCGAAAATTCCCTTAAAATGACCTAATCTCGTCGTAATAATGTATCGGGTCGTACGTAATCAGTTACTTTATTATATACCAACCGGAAATAGAATTGTAAAAGGCGTTTAAATTAAAAGACTTGTCGTTTGAAAAGCCGTCGTGTCGTTTTAAAGTATTCTAAGTTCTTATAATCCGTTGGGATAGTAAACGAGCGCGCTGTGCTAAGTTCTTATAATCCGTTAGGATAGTAAACGGGCGCGCTGTGTTTCGGAGCTCTCCGTTTTAAACTTCCAAATAACTAATAATTCCAAGTTACTCCTTATCGTAGATTTCGTAATTATATTCGATAGGATATAAGCGATAGGACTAATACACTACTAGGGGTAGGTTGCCGTAATCGTCGCGTTAAAAGAGGAAGCTTCTTCAGGCTCAGCTTAAACAGTCGGCTTTAAGAAAGGTATCGCAGTCGGGATCCCATTAGGCGACCACAGTTTTGAAAAAAAAACTAAACTTAAACCACTCGAAGACAATTTCTTCTTCAAGTTCCTAACTAAATAAAGTATCCTTACGTGTTAACCGTAATAATATTCAGATAATCGTCGAATAATCGCGAATACAATGACGATAAAAATTTACGAACCCCAAAAAGCCTCATACTCCTAAAACCGTCGTAAAAGCCGCCTATTATCGGATAACGCATAGCTTTTCTAAGTCTATATGTACGCCAACGCCGGCTTCGAAAACGAATCTCAGGTACTGGACTAGTTTAATACCGAACATGAATTTAAAAATATATAAGCTAAGTTTCGCGACGCTTAATACGTAAATTATTTACTTAAATTTAGCCATATTATTATCGCAAGTGTTGTTAACGTAAATAAAATCGTCGTCGAAATAAAGATAATAAGAATATCGAGGAAAGGGCGTAAGGAATTATTAATATACCGTTAAAAGGTGACGGGAGCATTAAAAAGGTCGAAGGAAATAATAAGCCATTTAAAGAGTCCAAAACGTATAAGAAATACAATTTTCTATTTATCTTCCTCCTTAATACGGAGTTTATAAAAAACAAATTAAATATCTAATTTAGTAAACTACTTGGTTTGCGAATTGTTTATAAAAGTTTTTTTGATAAAAGGGAGAGGGTAATGATTTGCTTGCAAAATAATATTAAATCTGCGATAATCAATATAAAATCGTAACCCTTTTCCGGGTTTTTTAACGAAAAAGGCTAAGACTCCCATTAAAATGATATTTATTTGAAATTAACCTTAATTATGTAATTCGGTTAACTTGCGTAATACGAAAAACTCTTTACGCTATATACCGTATAAAAGGTCCTATGGTACCTCCAATGGTTAGCCTTGGTTATCGGTATGAGGGGGAATTTCGTAATCTGCTTTAAAACGATAAAAGGGCAATATGTCGCCGAAGGCTTCATCAAATAGGGGTATAAATTCCCTATTATTAATAGGAAGTTTATCGTAAATGGAGATAAATATTTTTCGGGCTAATATGTTATTAATATCTTCGAGGGAAACGGCAAGGAGTTACATAGTAACGGTTCGGTTATGGCGAGCTTGTTTTGAGATAATGTAAAAAGTAACAGCGCTAACCCCTTTCGACATTTTCTAAACGGGCGTAAGCCCTTAATCCCAAATAGGGTAATTACCAACTTATTTTAAAAGTAATATATATTTTACAAAGTCGTAAGTAACTTATTAGTATTTTATACAAGGCTTACCTCAAGTAATATCGTATTATAAGAAGAAAACTACGTAAACTTATATTCGATAATGGTATCTATCGAAGTCGACGTTTAGGAAAGTTATCAAAGAAACAAATCGTAAGGGAAAACAGAATGTGTAAAACGTAGCTTAGCTAAGTTATCGTAAGGGAATAAAAAGCGCGGTAACTTTAAGCAGTTGCTAAGCTGTTTACTTGCGACGTTATATTATTTACATATCATGTTTACTAAAGCATAGATAAAACGAATTAAATTATGAAGTAAATTTACTATAAACGGAAAGTAATCTAAAAGCTGGGGCGAAGTTGTTAGGTTGAATTAAAGTTTTATTAACTCCTGTACGCAACTTTATATAGGAGTTACGTTTTTTCTCTTCGAAATAGATAAGGTTTTCAGCCGAAATAAAATGAATTTTTATAACGATTTTATCGTTAAAGTCGTTCGGACGTTACTTCGGGTCTTATTAGTAGGTATAAATTCGGTAACCGTCCTTTTCTTAACGTAAACATAACCCTCAGTCTTTACGGCGAGAAATATCCTCGTAATTAACCCAAGCGACACGTCGTTTAGGACTGGTTCGAAAGGCATTTACGCCAGTTATAATAATATCGCCCTAGCTATCTCGAACGGACGTATTACCGCCGTTATTTCCACTACGAGAGGCGCCTCCGATAGCGATAATACCAGTACCATCGTAACAAGTGCGGAGATTATAAAGGCGCTTGTCGATAAGTTAAACGCGAGCGACATGTTTATTATGGTCCGCCGGCATATCGAAAGGTAACAACGTATTAATAAGTTTATTATTAATAACTCCATTTAACATAGCGAGTTTCGCGGCGGATTCCAATGTTATACCGTTGACTTCCGCGACTAAATCCTTCTAAACGTTTAAAAAAACGTAAAATCGTTTACGAGTTCCTTACTTTATACTTATAAACCGAATAATAGCTATTTTAATTGTACTAAGGTCGTAATAGTAGGCGCGAAACATAACTATAAAAACGTTGGGGTCGCTAGTATCACTGTCGCCTTTACGGGCTTAATAGCTTTTTATAACGGTTTTTGCAGAGCTTTTCAGCTATTGTAAAATAGCGTAAAAGTGGTCCTTTTTAATACCGATAAACTTCCGGTTTAAACGTAACTTACGTATTATAGTAGCCTCTTATACCGGAAATCATGATTTAACACCGGAAAACTTAATCAGCTAATTTAGTAGTTTATATTTAGGTCAATAACACTCGTTCAAAATGGTGCCAGCATCTTATTCGAAGTCCAAAAAGTCGTTATTATTTAAAAAGCTAACGCGGTTCCCGGTAAGAAAAGCTATAGTAACGGCATCATTTTTAACGTATGTAAGGGAAACCTTTTAAGGGGAGAATGAACTAGAGGACGTAAACGTACCAGTAAATTTAAGTTATCGGATTATATTCGTTAAAACGTTTAACGTATTGATATTTCGTTGTTCCAAGCACAAGACGTGTTTCCGAACTGCTTAATCCCGTTCGATAAATTCTACACGTAAGGCGTTGGTAAATCGTTCGTATTTAATCGTAAGGTAATCGTACTATGTCGTCAAAGTACTTTAAAGCTGATTTTAAACGCGTGCGTTAAGGAATTGATTTAGGGCTTATAGGTCTAGATTCGGTAAGTCGAAGGATAAAAACATGGCCTTAAACTATAGCCACTAATGAATAGCTAAGAGACTATCGGGAAGAAAATCGAGGTTTATATATAAAGGTACTGTAGCCGGAGCTATCGATCAAGGTGGTCGGATTCTGTTTATAAACCTCGATAAGGAGGAAGTAGGAGGAGAAGTCCCTACTAGAAAGCGACTATGGAGCTAAGATGATACAGCCCTTGCCCCAGTTATGTAATGTGTTCTAAAGCGGCTCTCTCCCTGCTCTAGAGCATCGTAGGATAGAGTAGAAATACCAGGGTTAGATCTCTAGTAAATACAAGCCAGGCACTAACCTGTAACAATAGCCCTTAAATCGAAATAGAAAGGTAATAAACTATTTATTTAAGAAACAACAAAATCTTGCCGTGGAAACCCGTATTTCGACCTTATACTATTTAAATTGGAAAAGAACCTAGAGTCCTTGAATATAAGCCTTATGATATCGTTTATAACCTTTATACGTGGATAAGCAAGCCTCGGATTAGAATTTATAGCTAATAAAACTTAAGGCGGGGGCTAAATTACTAAAGCAAATCTTGCTAAAACCATTTATCACGTTTTAAATCAAATATTTAAAGTTTACCCAAAATCAAACGAACGTTTCAAGTATAGGTATTAGGGAGGGAACTTTGTAAATAAAGGACAGGAACTATAGTTCTAAAATAAAAGCAATGTACCGCGACTATAATAATACTTGCGAAGATACACATAAAGCACTATCGCTTTGTAGAAGCAATATATTATATACGGAAAAGTTGGCTGTTAATTTATAAATCACTCTATTTATGTTGAAATTCAAATCAAACGATAATTTTAAACCGAATATATATTGAAGTATCAGATAAAAGTAAACTTTACAATATACGTAGGCTAATAAAATGACATAGATAATGAATTTATAACCTGCCCTTACGAAGATATATCCGGAAACGACGATCTTAAAGGTAATAATTCTTTTCTACTAGCTTAAGACAATAAAACCGCCTAACGTATCTTCGCAAGCCTATAAAACGTTTCCTTCATATATATTATAAGCTTAAACTACGTAAACAAAGTGCTCGACGCCTATATCATATCGCAATTTTCGTTTTCTAACAGATACGAAAACAGGTTCCTGTATATTATACTTAACATTGTGACAGCCGAAATGTTAACAGCTGAAAAATGGCAATTCGATGCGTTTATGAAGAAGTTTCCAAAATTTTAACTGAATCGAAAAGGAAAATACAGAAAGGTCCTATTTAGTGTAGCAAAAGAGTTATCTCTCGGAACGGTCGTTGTAAATACGCGTTTCGAACCGATTAAGTTTTACGTAATGAACTTCAAAATTCCATTTCAACTGATATTAACTAATATAAACAATATCGGATGAAGGTTCGAAATACAACTAATTAACTTATCTGTGCTTTAGATAATATATTCGTACCTTTCCGGCTTAAATTCAGCTACTTATTGTTTTTACACGAAATATATATAATTAAGGCTTCTGAATTAATTCAACCAGAATTACGGACTTTATAACGACGATTCGGATACCCGACTGTAAAACGCCTATTACACCTAATTTTCGCAGTAGGCTATAAATATTTAAGAAAAGACGCACTTAAAGTTATCGAAAAGTTTTGCTATAAATACAAGGTATACTTACAGGCCCTACAACGGTTTAAATTCCACCTTTAAAACTATATGGACTTTAACTACAAAATCATTGTTAATATTATATACGTAAATAGCAAACCGGTTCTTTATGCCATCGACGAGGCAACATCGTTTTAGGCCGCCAAGTTTATACAAAACGCCTTCATTACAAATTATTAGGAAGTTTTGGTTAACTCATAGTTCAATATTTATTTAAGATCCCTAAATTAGATCACGTAAGACGTTGGTAAGGATTTTGATTTTATCGAATAAGATACAAAAGTTCAGATAACCGGTAACGAGTATAGATAAATTTTAGTAAAAGCTCTATACGGTATCCAAAACTGTAAACAGTATTCTGGACCACTGAAAAAAGCGTATACAATATTATCTAAAATATGAAAGGGTACTAGTTGTAAGGAATCTATCTTTTAAATAGCGGTTAACGCCGTTAACAACAGTTTTTGCTCGATTGAGCTTATTCCTATGCTCTTTGTCTTTAATACCTACCCAAGAATCCATATAAACTTTGTCTTATTACTATTTACAATGTAGAGGGCCAATTTCGTAGCAAAAACTATAGAAGTATTACGCTCTTTACGGGCGCAGAAAGGTATATCCGAATGATTGACCACGAGAAATAGCCTATGTAAAGCAGGCGTTTAAAATTTACTATTATAATCTGAAGTTTTGATATGAAAAACGAAGGATAAATGGACTGGCCCTTAAAAGATCAACAGATTTAAAGGCTATAATATCTTCGTTAATTTACCGAACAGCATAATTTTGTTTAATTGGATAATATTATACTAATACAAAAAAGAGGTAAAAAGAAGCGGTCCGGAACCGTAAAACGAATAAAACTGCCTATAAGACACCTCTGAGAATGACGAATTTGAACCGATTCTAACTTAAGTCTCATCCCCGAAATACGATTTCGGCCCAATTACGCCAAAAAGAAAAACACGGCTCGTTTATACCAACCCTACCAAAACCTCGCTGCCAAGGGCGCTCCTTCGGTTCGAAAACCAAAAAACGCCCTGAAAACTTTGTCACAAACTCCTGTATTACGTAAAAGGAAATAGAAAGCCACGAACTTAACTTGAATATTAGTTACGAAGGCATTATTACCATCCTAAGTACCATGTTCAAGCAATTGCACAAATAGAAATTTTAGCATTGTTCGATTAATGCGTTTTTCATTTTAAACGATTCGACCCGACTATACACGGCACCCATAATATTTTTCCAACTCGATTTGTCTAGAAGTTCAGGATAAAACTGGGAAACCTTACCAAAACCCCGCTGAATAATTTAAGAATATAATGACGAAGGAAAAAAAGACATTATAACTTAATTACCTATACTATGATAAGCTAACTACCGCCTGATTTTTATACTCACGACCTCCTTTAGAAAACCGTATAATTTATATTTCGAACTTTAAAATATAACACAATCATTCATCCAATTTGAAAAATGGCTTAAACGTCGAATCTACGACAATATACTAAAATATGTTAGGTAATATTACCCACTTAAAACGATCTTATGTATTATAAACCTACTTTATGGCTTGATTAAAGCTGGTGTTTACTGGTATAACACCTACACCTACTAAAGGTATTATAAAGAACGGCTCGGAATAAGCAACTTCAACTTTGACTTGTATTTATTAATATTAATAACCCGTTCGAAGGGCTTTATACTAATAGGTATATAAACAGACGTCACCTTAACGTTGTATAACACCTTATTTTCCGCTTTGAAAGAGAGAAAACTTTTGCAAGCCGGTTTAAAATCGAAACCTAATAGGTACCTAACAGAAGACCATATAATCGATTTTAATTGCGTTACTATTACCCTTTACAAAGGCGTTTTAGGCCTCATATAAGAGGGGTAACTGGATAAATTTACCCTTGTTATTTTTAATATCGTAAAATGGGTCGACGAATACAAATTCCAACACGTACATAGCATTAAGGTTGTTTTTGTAATATAACCAAAAGAAATATTGAATATTTTTATCGCTGTGTAATACTAAACCGACCCGACGGACAATGTATAAAAAGCGTTCAATAAATATCTTTCGTGGAAAATACACAATTTAAAGCGCGGCTTATAATTTGTACTGCTAAATATACGTATTATAAAGCTAATTGATTTCACCAATAGCTTCTTCGTTAATAATAACGATTGTAATTTACTGATTAACTTCGTCCTAATCCTTGGTAACGAAATACTGGCTAGAAACAGCTTTAAGTTCCAAAAATCATTATCTATTAAAGCGTTACTAAGTGTAAAAAGGTTATGAGGAGCATCCTAGCTTCCGATATTTATAATATGGTTGAAGGTTTCATTTCGGGCTTTACTATAGTAAAAACGGTTCGAATAATTATTTTTAACCTTAATTTATGCCTATTCTTCTTATCATGTATACTAACTCTTTTTAGTTTTATAAATAACAGGAAAGGTTGGGTATTAAAAATTGAAAACGGTTGATAATCAATATTATAACATTACGAGGTTTAGACGAACGACGGAAAATCGAAAAACCAAAATAAATTAATAGCAAGTTAAACCCTATAAATACAATACCCAGAGCTTTTCTGAACAGAGTATTAGAAACATTTATATTGATAAGTACGCTGTTTTTTAGGGTTATTACGAAGGTTTTACATTCCTAATAGGCCGCTATAGCATTTTTCGCCAATATAGATCGGCCCGTACTAAACCATTTGCGTTGATTACCAATTTTGCCTTTGTTTAACTTAACAATCCGCGCTAATTTCAGATTTTACTTTTATTTAACCCTACCGATTCGCACCGCTCGCGACATTCTATCACCTTTTGTTTTTTATTCTTCGACCCAATTAACTACGCCATTTTTTTAAAAAAAAATTGATAATATCGTAATGATGCGGGCATATTATCTCTTTCGTTTAATATTTCAAATTATATTTATTACTTCTTCATCTATTATTTTGTCTAGAGCTATAAAATCTTTGTGTAGTGTACTACATTATGGCTGGGTACGCCGGCCCAGCTCGAAGGGCATCTTTTTACTATAAAAGGAAGAGGGCGACGCTGTTGCATCCCCCCTGTCCTCCCCATCACTCTCCCCCTTTACACTAGCGCTACCACTATTACCGCTATCGACTTTATTAATGTTAGCGAGGATATAGCTTTGGGTTTTACTAGTTATAACTCTAGGTAAAATCGTGAGGAAGGGGTTACCCTCCTGACGGCTACATATGAAAACCTTGCCAAATTTACCTACGTAATATATACGTAAGCCCCGTTTTCAGGCGGCGACAGCGGCTGCCATCTTTTTGGACCACCGGTTAACGTTTATTACTAATTAACATCGGTTCATTTTTGTTATTTACTACCGCGATTATTTTTTGAAACACACCAAACGGTATATTTTTATGAAAGGTAATTTTTAAAGTTCGGCCAAAACTTACTCAAGAGCCAATGGGCGCGTAATATGGTTTCGGCTTACGGCTTTAAAACAACCGTAACATGGCCATATGAGCTGTTAATTCGCTCGTAGCGGTAGTAAGAGGCCGAATAACCCCGTTCTCGTAACAATCGTTAACGGATGAGCCCGCGGCCGCGGACGTGATATTCGATACGTAAGGCGTATTAATTAGCGGCTCAAAATTACGGCCCCGGATACGCTGTTTTAACGTTTTTCGCATTAAAAAGATCTTATGAAATACTCTAACGATACGAAGCTTGAGGCAGCGGAAAAGATCCGCTTCTTATTCCTAATTTATAGGGAATGGGGTTAAGGGTTTACGAGCGAATGAACTTAAAATATACGTACCTTAGCGTAGCTATATTAGGTTATATTTACGGCGTAAAGGGGCCCTTACGGGTAATGGGGTTTTTACTCGAGGTAAGAAGCTGAGGTTCATAACTCTAAGAGTCTTCCGCTCCTCCCTTTAGAAGCTGGGTAAGGGGGAGGGAAAGGGGAGAAAGGGGGGAGGGTCATGACTGCAGCGGTGGAAAGGGGTAAGGCGAAGGCAATAGCAAGACTTAAAAAGGTAGTGGCGGCGGCAAAGGGGGACAAGACGGCAGCGGGCGGAATGACCGCAATTAATGAGATTGTACCCAATAAGGGTGAAATGCTGGCGGCGGTGGCGGGGCGCCAACGTTCTCGCGCCAAACGGCGCCTTGCTATCTTGTTTTTATGCGGTATCTGTTCGAATGATAGGTTAGTATATATGTGTTTGCCAAGTAAACTATCTATTAAAACGGTTTATGTTGACATAGTATTACATGCAGTTCAGTAGGTTAACTTTACTGTAAGTAAAGTAGACTATACTGCAAGTTGAGTGTATTGCTTTGTGTAGACTTACCGCATTGGTTGTAAGTCGAGTGCAGCACGCTGGACTTCACTCTAGTGCACGAGCTAAGCAATTGGCCATACAAATTACAGTGCAAACCGGCTAGCGGTCTACCAAACCTAGAATAATACATCTACCATTGGACTATATAATACTACTGTTACTTCGACCAATCGAATTGATAACGTTACAACGTCTAAGGCCTACTAATACTGATCAGTGCTTGCCTGCTAGGTTAGGTACAGATAAGCTAAGTAAAAGAAAAAGCTATTTTCCGGTTACGCTTTAAATCAAACGACTGCTGGGGTAAAGAATTGATTCTTGCGAAGGGCCTTCACTGTTGCGTTGGTTTTTCACGGTAATAAGAAAAGAAGACTTCTAGGCTACGTCGGTTTTTACGGTAGCTTAAAGATAGCGACGGTATCGCTATCGAAAACACCAAAAAAACTTTATGAATCATTTTTTGAAAAAAAAAAAAAAAAAAAAAAAAAAAAACGTTAAGATCAACAATTAGAAATCTCAAAGTACGGTAAGTTGGCAAACGGCTAAGTAAATACTATTACGAGTACTTCTACTACAAAAACGATCAAGTCCTACAGCCAAATAACAACCTTCGCACTTTACCACTAACAACTACTTTCGACCTTACCCTTTAAAACAAACTTTTACCTATACTTTACTCTTTTTAATTCCCCACGTCACTTAAATCGTCAATTTCGCTGCTTTTAGCGAAAACACCAAGTTATGCTGAGAAAGCTACGTTACGCAGCCTTTTTCCAAGTCATCAAGTGCTAAGTCGCCAAATTTCCACGCGACTTCACGCTAAAACACCAAGTTTCTACGCCCAACATCATCAACTCCCTCGTCATAAACTTCCTACACAAGCCAAACCACAAAGATAACCGCCAATTAGAAATATATGAAAAAAGTTAAAGCTTTCAGATCAGTTTTTTTCGACCACTACGACTAACACCTCTAGATTACGGACGTTAACGAAACCTTAAATAAAGCTCATCTAGCCAACTACGTTAACCAGTAAATTATCAACGCGGACCTTGGTGATAAATACGATCGCGGGACTCGCTCTTTTTAAAACTTACACTAATTCTTTAGCCATTAAACTCTTAACATATAAAATATTATCCAACGAACGGTTAAGACTAAGATAAAAAAGGAGGTTACATGCTATAGTATTTATATTCCTAACAAAACATTGAAAGGAATAGTAACATCCCTTTTTAAATTAACCTAATAGAATAACTGTCTTTAGGATCATAATCCTAAAAATCTTTAGAAAAAAGAAAGGTATTAAAGCACCTTAACGCCCTTATAAACGTTCTAGAGGACCCCTAACCTACCACTAGCTAAATTAAGCCTCTTGAAGCGCTAGGGATAAGGAACCTATTAACCTGCTCGACAGTTTAGTAACACTACGTGATAACATGAAGTACGCCCCCAGAGGTGGTAAAACGCGTGAAACGGAAGTTGCTAACGCGGCCAAAGGTACTATCGTTAGAGCTCTACACCAGTCAATAAAGTAAAATCGTCAACTTTTCCAAAACTTATAAGTACTTATTGTCTCTTAACAAGCCCACCGCCAAAACCCTTAAGAACCTTCTCCTTTCAAATACACCTACATGCGCGAACCTTCTATAGGCCACATTACAGGAATTTACCCCTCGGGTTATGCGACTGGTGATTACCCTCAACACCGGACTTCGAAACTTTTAAAATTCAAACTGCCAAAAAACATCAATCAAGCCTAAGATAACTATTGCGAACTTCCTCCAAAAATTATCAAGAGGGTCAATATTAACTACAAGTTAGTAGCAGATTTCTCTAAAATTTAGGATAATACAAAAAAGTATAATGAAAATCTTTACAATCTTGTCGATACCAAAATAATAATTTTCCTAAATATTTGCAAGTGGATAGAGGTCTTACCTTCTGGTTTTTACTCACTATGCCCCTGGATCCTTATAGGTTACTTCAAAAACTACTACTTAGCCTTCCTAACAAATGTCACTACGTTTCGCGAAATCTACGATGGTATAAAGGGTAACTTCGAATACGACGTCCACTTTATTGAATACTATATAAATTGAGCTACCACGCGGTAAATTATCATAATGGCAAAGGAAAGAAAAGGAGAAATAACCAATAAATATTTTAAACCAAATTATTAACAAGCTAATAATGTGTCAAAAAGCAATGGGAAAGGTTTACACTGGTAAAGCCACATTTCGCGAATAGGTAAAGGCAACTATTACAGGCTTTGATAAGTTCTAATACGCCCTATAACGCCTAAATACAACCTGTAAATGCGTTTTTAGTTAATTGATCTCCTCTCTTACTAACGTAATAACATGTATACCAAATTCGTTCGATATGTATTTCTAAGCCGGTAATTTCTTTAACATAAACAAGGAAAATCTTACTGGAGTTAATTATGTCGACCGTAAGTACAAATGCACACAACGCCTAAGGTTAGGTCTATCAATCCCGGCCCCGGATTGAATGCAACACCTATTCTAACACCAATAAAATTCAAACGGACCAGTTAACTATAAATACTATCGTCGAGAAAATGGTAAGAAATATTTGATTTATAATAAGACCAACTATTAGTTAACTCGCCACCCCCCCGCCGAACGTAATAATAGGAAAGTAACGTATTACATTTAATACCTTACTACCTCGAAATAAGATTACTTAGATAAGGTGGAAAATGCTAAATATAATGAGTTAACCAACGCCATTAATGCCCCTAAGTAAATTAAATAACACGAAGATATTACTTTTGATACGATAACCCAATAACTAGCCGACTATGCTTTTTTATACCGTTTAGGTAGTAAAAACCCTTACACACCTTGAACCTCTGTAATCGTTATGAGAGCTATACGTTTTAGGGTACTATCCCGGATACTGGGGCGATAAGGTACTTAACAGAAATCTATTCGCAGTATATGAAATTATGGAGGGAAAGTACTACAGCTACAGAGATGAATCGTGACAATATTAGTAAGTCCAAAGTTGGCTTTAACCTAAGCTAATAACCATCGTTAATAGAGATAACAGTAATCCAAACTATTATAGGAGCGATCACGTTCCATATCTTCAAATCCCCTACTAATTTCCTACTTTGCTTAAAAGACATAAAAACTCTCGGTGTTAACGTTAATGTTAATGTAAATATAAATGAACTGATTAAAAATAGTTAACGGTTTTCACTTGCTTTTAAGCAAGGGAACTTATAATTTTATTTTTATAGTCCGGAAATAGTAGTATTCAACCTAGCCAACCTGGTGATACGTTAACTACACCGGTGTTTTAACTACCTAGCAATTAACAAACTATGTAAAGTCCTGAAGTCCGCAGGTCATAATGATATAAAATAATTTACCCTAAAAGTCATTAAAAGGCTTTAATACCACTGTTAAATATATATCCAAGCCCCCCCGAAATTTAAATTTACACTAAAAGACGATAATATCTTTAACTATAGAATCTTTATTAATGTATTTTACTTATATAAAAAGCCTTTTTTACATGCCGTTAACCCTGTAACTTTTTCCCACGAAGTTACGTTTTTAAAGTACTTTTCGATAAAAGATACGTAAGCAACTTTACAGATATTATGGATTAACACGTACCTAGGTTTACCTAATATCGTTATCCATGATACCGGTACTAACTTTGCGGCGGCGGAGTTTTAGGAAGATACTAAGATAATGAGTATTCAGTACAAATAGGTACCTGTAAAAACTTAGTAGAGTATTGAAAAGGTTAAAAGGGTATAAGCCCTACTTTACCAAGCGTATAAAATCTTTACGTTAGAAATTGAAAGCTTTACGGTTCTAGAGGCACACTTAAAAATAGCAGTAAAAGGCTTTAATGACAGTGTGGATTTTAATGGTCCAGTATCAACGTTATTAGTCTTTAAAGAGTATTTAAGTTTGACGAGTAAATCTTCGCCCTCGGCAGGTACTTAAAAAAGTATTAGGACTTACAACAAAGCTTTAAAAGAACTGCAAAGGGAATCGGCACGCCGATAAGTTAATAACGCCTTCAACACCTGAAAATGGCCTATAACAATCAACATACTTGCTTGGCCACTGCAAAGTAAAGTCCTTATAAGGCGGGATCCAGGTGAATAGGAGGTACCATACAAAATATTAAGTATCGTAAACATTAAGGTAGTTGTTGAAAGTATTAACGGTTCTGTGTCCTTTTAAATTACTCAGGTTAAGTCCTTCATTAGAGTACTAAAGATAAAGACCCTTAAACCCTATAAACAAAACGACTGAGCCAACACGATCCTCCTCCACCTATTGTTAACAATCCGATAAAATGCTGCCGACGCAGACGACTCCCGAAAAAAAAAGGATATTAAAAAGTAGAAATACTTACTGAACCGTATTGATAATACTACTTAGGTAAGCAAAAAAAAAAAAAAAAAAAAAAAAAGATAACGAAAAATTAACAATAAAGCTTGAGGTATAAAGAATTATTAAAACTTTCGGTAAACAGTTTATAAAACGCGACAAGATCGAAATTGACGGCTTACCAACTCAAAGTGTAATACAATTTATACCGAAAACTAATTTTGACCTTTGAAACTTAAACGTCACGATTTTCAAATTAAGAATTATCTATGAGGTTACGGGTAAGATTATAGGGTGGCCGTATAAAAAGTTAAGAATAATCGTTTAAAAATACGGCGATAAAGTTAAGGATTAGATCCTTACGTAGTTACCAACGATTCAGAAAATCAGTCAACGTTTAGTAGTTATTTTAACAGCAAATTTACTAGTCATAACTAAATTTCAATTTACACTTAATAGCTGCAAATATTACGCAAGCCTATATATAATGAATAACGGATTTATAACGGATTATACTATTAAAGTTGCTACAGAAACTCTGTGTTATTTACTCACTAGAAACGTTTATATGGTATGTTAAATCACTATATAAATTAATTAAAAAAGGCTTTTCCTAGTTTTTAACCTATTTATCGTACTTTAAGTTCCGGCTAACGATAACGTCTTTAACATTCAACCCGTACTTATTAGTAACGTAAAAAGAGGACTTCGGCATAATAGGTATATAAACTAACAATACCCTTTTCGTCGGAATAGCTGGCTTTATGGCATAAAAACAGTAAACAATTGATGACTCCAAGTTCTGAAACTGTAAGCTAGTAACTACGTTAACGGAAAACAACCAACCTAACTTTAATGGATCGTTAATTCGTATACTTGGTGTTAATACCGGCTTAATCTTCCGTTTAAAAGGCTAAGGCGCTATTTTTACCATAATCGACAAAACTGATAAGGCTAGAGCTTTATGGTACTTGAAATAACGTATACGGGGTAGCTATATTGCTACTTTATGTCAACCGAAAGCTTTATACGATTTATTCTTTGCGGTACAAGCACAAATACCAACAGATAAAAACTTTAATCAACTGAATAAAGGGATAAAGTGGCAGATGCGGAACCTGGATCGCGGAATTAATATAGTGTTAATCGACTTTTTAAAAGCCAAACTAATAATCTTTACGAATGGGCTCTTTATAAACAACACCAACTTAACTTTACAAATTAGCTTTTTAATAACCTTTGTTAAGGAAGATGAACGGAAAGATTAATTTAACAATACTGGCAACCAAATCCATTAAACTTCCGTTAAATATAAAAGGTTTATACAAAACGTGTTAACTTCGAAGGTTTACGATATAATAACGGGCTTTAACATAGGTATAGCACTATAGGAAACCCTCAACCTTATCACCAGGCAGCCAAAGATTCTCTTTATCCCGGTGGTAATCTATACCAACTTAAGGAGTCTCTTCGAGTATTTGTCAAAGTTTGGAATTACCAACTAAAAACGCCTAATAATCGACGTAATGGCACTCCGCAAAGCTTAAGAAGGAAGGGAGATTGAAAAGTTCCGATAAATCGATGGCAAAAATAATACTGCAAATAACTATAACGAAGGCTACGTTAAACAAAACCCTGGAAAGGTTTGTAAACAACAAAAAACTGACCATACAAATTAAGGGATATGTGGATAGACTGCTCAGAAAGCTCAGATCACGTGACGATGGATAAAAAGGTGCTAGTAGATTGTAAATCTATCAGGAGATTGATAATAACGACTTATTCAAAAGGCACAGTTAAAGTTGCAAAAGGCTGTGGCAGAAGAACTTTTTATAGGAGTTAATAAACTCGAACCTCGAAGCAACAGAGTAATTGAGGTTAAATGGGTTTAATTTGAATGCAATTAGATACAATATAATATGAAAGTCAATCGAAATTGATGGGGAGTACGAGGCTGCTCTTTAACGCTAACCGGAAAATATTGGTCAATTACACTATCGTACGCACACAAACTAAAAAGCCGCCAGTATTAGAATAGAATTACATACAATGCAATAGGTCAACTTTACTGTAAGTAAAGTTGACTATACTGTAAGTTGAGTGTATTGCTTTATGCGGACTTACCGCATTAGGTGTAAGTCGAGTGTAATACGTTGCACTGCACTCTAGGGCACGGGCCAAGCAATTGGCATACAAATTATAGTGTAGATCGGCTAGTGGTCTGCCAAACCTAGAATAATACATCCACCATCTGGCCACGCAATACTACTATTACTTCGACCAATAGAATTAACAACGTTGAAATTTCTAAGGCCTACCAACCGTTTATTTAATTAAAGGGAAGAACGGTTAAATGAAAATGCGGATTTACATTAGCTTGAACGACGCGCTTTTAGAAGAGAAAAATCAGAAAATTTACTTGAACCGATAGCGAAATATTTTTTTATACTAATTCAATACCTAATTATGAAATTAACTTTACGTAATCACGCTTAAGTGATCACCCCCACGTAATTATTCCTGTTAGAAACCACAAAATGCACTATTATCCATCATATCGCCTTTATTTCACTATATTAACTAGAGTCGAACTATAATTACTACTACGGTTCAACCTTACTAATGTTAACAGAACTTTCTAAGTTGACTATATTGTTGTCACTGAAATTATTAACTGATACCGTTCACAATTAATACTACAACAATACTATTACAATAAAATCTACCAATTTAAACCTTCATAACCACAATAACACTTTTACTATTAGGCTATAGATACAGAGTATCTGAGAAGGAAAGAAAATGCCTATATCGATATTACTGTATACTCTTATAGATAGTATAAATAAGCCTAGTATCAGTATACTTTATCATAGGATATACTTCTACAAAGTACATAATAACGTGTTACGCTACAAGTTGCACTCTTGTAAGACGAAAAATACATTATGTATAGATTGGTTTGGAATAGCTATACCAAACTGAACGGTAATGCGTGGAACGGTCTAGAGTAGTACGCTCTGGGCTAGGGCTTATAAGCCCTCACCCGTAACGTGCACCTCTCGATTGTTCTTCTTTGCATTATCATCTTTTATACTACAATAATAATCTAACGATTACTCTTCTCCATACCTTTTTTCACGTGAAAAAACAAAGATTTTAGACCTTACCGATAGTTTTTGATATTTTTAGTATATAATTTGTATTTAACGTAAACTTAGTTCAATGTGCGATTTTGAACCCTTTTCTTTCGTAGATTTTATCAGATATTAGTTTATAATCAGTTTTCGTCGTTACCAATATAACGAAAAGTATGTACTAAGAATTCAAATTCTAATTTTTTTCGCGGTAAAAACGTAGTGGAATGTGATTCACTTCATATGAATTAAATAAAAATGTTATAATAAATCTAACTTGAAATCATGGTTAAATTTCCAATATATTATAACTTTAAATAAATTCAAGGGGAAATGAAAGAATGTTGAAATTTATAGTAACCTGGTATTTGGACGTCGACGTTGAATATATACCAGGAAATTTACGTGGAACAAGCCTTTTATACCTCTAAAATAATATAATATGAGTGAAAAAAGGAGATATTTAACCTTGATTATACTACTATATAATAGGTAAAGATGAATATATATTACCCCACGATTTGAATATGTATTTGATTGTCAAACGGCTTTTATTACTATTTATTCAAGATTTACCTATGTATTATTATTATTTTCATTTCAATTTAGCGAATAACAGCGTCATTGACATTAAAGACCCTATCATAAATAGTTTAGGATATTAAAAGACGTCGATATGATAGAACGGCGCAAGGAGTAACGGGTATTATTAGGTGGTGACGAAGGGGGTTAGTAAAAGGTGAGGCGGGCGCGGGATGACGCCGAGGATAACAGATAATGTTAAAAGGGATGAAAGTTAGGAAAGATCGTCCATAACGGCTGGTAAAGGATGGGGACAGAAACGGGACGAGGAAAGCGACCCTTTGGGAGGGTAATTAAGGATTGTAATATATTAGTTTAGGCTCGGACGATGCGGTCGGTCCGGGTACAATCTTTCGCTCGTTTGCGATTAACCCGATTAACTCGTTTTGAATTCAGTTTAACAAATGAAATATAAGTAGAAACAGGGCTTATACGGTTAGGTTTTGGATATCTCTCGTTACACTTTATGAACCGTAGCTTATGTTAGTTGTAAAAGATATAATTTACATAGTTATATTATTTTGATGATTTTGTTTAAAATTACATAAAGGTATATGGCGGGAAATAAAGGGGGCTATCGTAAAATCATTACGCTTTAACGTACGATCAATGGAAAGGGTTTTATTAAGGTAAATATGTAATATCATAAAGGGTTACAAAGGATTTTTTTTTTTAAAAAGACCGAACCCGAAAGGAAGAGGCGACGAAAACATATAATAAAAGAGGTAATAACTTATACAGCAGGTACAGTAAGAATTTTTATACCCGAATAATATCGCGGTACAGGGTAAACTAACTAATTAATTAAAAGAAGATAAAGGTTTGAGCGGTCCAGTAACCCGGGAAATCTTTCTACCATTTATAAAGAAAATATATAATATACCCTTTTTTAAAAATGATAGTTCATTAACGTAAAATGGCGCGTAAACCAGAGGAGGTAGTAATTACTCTTATCTTTTAAATATATTATGAAAAGTGTTTGAACTACGGTAGGCGTTTTTATAAAATTAATTTATAAACTTGTTCTATTTTCAACCTTTTGGTACGTATAATAACCTTACGTTCGATAAATTCGGATATAAATAAACGTAATACCGAAATTGAAAACGCCATTAATATATAATATATACGAGTTTTTTTACTTATGAAAAGGGAGTTGTTTCTTTTCGCTATCAAAAAGAATAAATAAGTCATTTATAATACGAAAAGGATATGAAAGAAAATAAACCGTAAAGTATTTATATATAATAAAATAGCTTAATTTACGAAATAGTTCGTTATTCTTACCAAAACCGCCGGCAACGATATAACTTAGGTTAAGTTTATAATAAATGTTCATTATAAACATTAAGAAATGGAGGAAAGGTTACGAAATAATGGTAAATAATTATAATCAAAATATAGAAGGTAATAGTAAAGTTGTTACAAAAAATGACAGAAAAGTCTAATAACGAAGTAAGGTCGGCTATAAAAAAGGGTGAAAAAGATGTTTTAAAGGTTACGGGGGAATTTGTATTTATAAATATGAATAAATTGAATTCGATAAAGGTTACGTATTATAAGTGGTATGTTATACGGTACCGAAGGTAAAAAACGTTATGTTATACGACGTTTTAAAGAGTATATCATACGTCATCGGCGGTAAAAAAAAGATATATTATACGGTACGTTAAAAGAAGTGTTATACGGTATTGTTTACCTAAGGTTGAACCTAATAATAGGTTATACAATACGTTAAAGAACGCATTATACGGCGTCGGCGGTTTAAAGTTAAACTGACCGATATGTTATATGATACTTTAAAAAGAGCGTTATACAGCACCGAAATTCTAGGGTTAAACCGGCCAATACGTTATACGGCGTATTAAACGTTACGTTACTGGCTTATGCCTGACTCGCGTATTAGGCAGGCGAAGCCCGCGTCCCGCGTTTAACTAGTGGAACGCCGCGATCTTTATAATATCTGGGGGGCAAAGAAGGCATATTATAAACTCAAATTATTGGTTATTAAGTCTATAGGTTACGTAACTGTATATATAACGGGATATATAGTACCCGGTCCGGGCCCGGTTCGGGCGCAGACCGGGCGCGGTTCGTACACAGCATGTGTAAGGGCACGTAACGGGCTAGGCACTGGCTATGCCCATAGGTCCTGCATGATGAACCACGGTAGCCTCTTTTAGTCTTCCGCTGTACCTCAATAGTAAACTCCATTGGGCACCTACTTGTCTTACCATCGTAGGTCGGACCATAACATTACCTCCTCGTTAACAAGCAAAATCTTTCCTAATTCTACAGCAAATTAACTCCAATTACCTGAATTTGCCCCGTGGTTTCGAGTTCCGACTTTATCAATTTCCATAAATATTTTTTTCGTTACAGACTAATATAAACTAAGAAATCAGTTATGCTAATCAAATTAGTTATTGAACTCAATTCCCTAACAATTTGCTAGTTTGCCAGGGCACCCTTGTTCGTGGGTACGTGACTTAATTTTACTAGGTGGCCTATTAACGTAGCCATTAATGCGTATGGTAAGCCTATTTCTATTCATAAACCTCTCCATGGTTTTATTTGGTAACGATTTCGTTATAGTATTTACAGCATTATCTTTAACATTAATTCATCGGAACGACTCAATCTCCATTCCTTTCAAAGCTTTACTGTTGGAATCGCAGTCAAATGCTGTAAAACCAAGTCAACTAAACCGTTTTGGTTGATTGTACTGACTACAAATTGGCTGCAGTTTGTGGGACTGCACTGCAAATGCAGTGCATAAGGTGCCAACTTCAAATGGTGGTATAGACCAAAGCATTAGTCTATACAAATTAGCGTGCAGACCGGCTAGCGGTCTGCCAAACTTAGAACTTACAACTGAATAACAAATTTCAATACAGCACCAGTTACTTCAACAACAGTGATTCGAATCGACTGGGTTGCAACGAAAGGCCTATATCTATAGGCTGGCCTACTAATACCGACCAGTGCTTATTAGGTTAATCACAAATTAGCTAAGTAAAAGAAAAACATCTTCGATCTCACATCAAATTTCTTGGTATAGGTGCACGTACCACTTTGCTAAGGAGGGTAGGGGGCCTACACTGTAAACTCTAACAGTGCCCACTTCCGAGAAAAAAATTCAAGTCCAGCCATTCTTAACACCACCACTTCACATGCACCTTATTCCACTACAATATCACTAATCGGCTTTATCACCACTTTAATCTTTTCCTGCGACCCCTTTTTGACCATGAAGATCGTCTTCGTTCCGGCGCACCACCCGCGCAGCGGTACATCCAAAAAATAGCCCTCACAACCAGCGATTCCGTCCCTCGCTATTTGTGCCAACGTGACCCTTTAGACTTGGATTTGCACTGAAATGCAAGTATAATTCCTTTTGCGCTGCAAGATCTAGAAACGACCTTTATTATAAGCGCTCATATTAAATGGATTTATTAATTTATTTATCTTTGCGCTGTTGCCACCTATACCAACGCTCCACCTGCTTACCGGCGCTTTTAAACTTGAAATTTTACTGCGACTGTTTTTCAAATTGGATTCCCTTTGCGCTTAAAGGTCGAAAAAAAATTATTATAAGCGCTTGAACTTAATGGCTCTATTTATATATTTATCCTTAAGCTGATGCCACTTATACCCGCACCCCGCCCAATTAACGGAGCCTTAGATTATACCTTGAATGCCTTTCTTTAGCTATCCACGAAAGAATTTCTCCTATATACCTCACGTTTAGTGGTGTACTCTTTTGAAGACTCATTTACAATTCTTGTGCTCACGGTCTGTTGTAAAAATGTAGCTCGTGTCATGATTTTTTTACATTGTAAAGTACGTTCTTTATCGAGTTTTAAAGTATATATTTTCCACTTCCACGGGCTTTTAACCAAGATAGATGTGTTTTATACACTTTATTCTTTCAGGGCTCTCATATCCTTGATACGAGTAGGTATCGAGCGGGGACTACGACGGCCATATAGCACGGCCTGGCTATGTCTACAGTTTTTACGCCTTTACGAGTCTTTAAACTAAAAAGTACCTTAAGGACTTGATTATAAGGTTGGCGTAAGGTCCGATTTTCCGTTGAAGGTTTTACTTGATATCTTATTTCATGGGTAGAAACTGTTTTTCCTATAGTATAGGTATAATGTTGCAAACTAATATCCAATATATCTAGTGGTGGGTACCTTCTTTCGAGGTAACCACCTTGAAAAAACACTTACGAATACGATCTACATTCATTGGAGGGAAAGGTTTCTTCAGGAAGCGAGGACCTATATAATTGGTATGAAGCCCCTTCGGCAGATATTCAACAGTATATATAGTGCAACGATTTGGAAATTGGCTAAAGGTATGGAGGATACGTCTTTCAGTTTCTTTACGTATGGCATGAGGAATATGGTGATCTGTTCAACAAGGTTGAAGGGTATAACCTAGGAACGAGAAACTAAATAGGGTGGTGGTTATATAATGGGAGGACTTTGAGTTACGAGCCTTCCCACAGTTATATGTTTGCATTTCCACATTAGCGAGGGTCACACTATACTAGCTATATATTGGGCACTACCCGGTGGTAGTAGATCATTAAATAAAATAAAAAGCTGTTTTTCTCTTATTACGCTTTGTTCCGGCAAGGTAAATGAAAGATTCTTGAGCAGGGCTACTATAAGTTGTGCAGTGGTTTGCGGCAGCAAGTAGGGAGGAATTATAGGTTGTACAGCTGTTCGCAATAGTCTATAAGTAAGCGACGGTATTGTTACTGAAAACACTAAGAATTCCTTATTAATAATTTTAAAAGTGGTTAAAATTGACTGCCCAAAAGTCTTAAAGATCACCAAGTCGGTATATTGGCAAACGGCTAGATTAATATTCTTACGGGTATTACTATTACAAATTTCTAATCGTAAAAACTATTAAGTTCCACAATGTTCAACTTACACTAACTTTGACAGCAAACTTACGACTTATTACTGTAAGTTATCCCTTTTTCTCTTTATGCTTTTCTTTTTCAGTAAGATAGCTTTAAGAAACACTATGATTAATATTATTACCGATTTTACTTGAAATGAAAAAATCACAAACTTCAGATTCACGTTCGTTAAGCATATTGAGAACGAGCTTTAGCAAACGAACCATGATGAAGAATTTACCCTCGAGCACCTAACGAACTTCATTAGCTATTACATTCTCGATTCAGACTTGACCGGACGTAATACGTGACCTATCTCCCTCGATGACATTTACGAACAGTTTAACGAATAGACTTTGAATATATGGAAAACGACAGATAGGAAAGTTAATACCAGTCTAAAAAGCGAACTAGTTAGCAAAAGGATCGAAATCATTATACAAATATGAAAAAAATGATAAATTTGCTAACATGTTATATAAATGCGTAACAGATAAAACTCTTTAACAAATTCAAAAAAAGGGTAAACGTATCGCTAGCAACGGTATCTCTGAACGCCCCTATATATGTTTGAAAATATCTTATTAAACATAGAAAAGTTTCTTAACTCTCTTAATGTGAGAACAAAGGTTTAATATTACCTCCTATAGGAATTTATTAACCTATATGACTTATGCCCTTAAATCCACAGATTAATCAAACAAGAGCTTTAACATACCCATTAGTACTACGAAAAGTATTACTAAATCTGCGAAAACCCTTCCTCCCATTTCTACTAAGTTCCTTAATACGTCCAGTTTTAGAAATAAAATTAAGAAAAGAATAGCTTTATACGCGAGCCTATTAAGGGGATGAATAGTGGCTTTTTACCTTCAAACTTAACTAAAGATAATTATTCTACCCACTACTACCAGTCATAATACTGGTAGAGGGTTTCAAAGGGTCTATAGGACTAATATATAACTTTTCTCTTTCAATACGTTCCTATAGTAGATACGGATTACGCAGTAATCACCACATTTGTTAAGATCTAGGAAAGAAAGAAAAAGTATAACAGTAAATGGAACAACCTCTGCAACGTCAAGTTACGTCTGTTTTTTTACATTTTCCGCTAAATAAGAGTCAAATTTCCAGGTTTTTACTCGTTTTTTCCCAATATTCTTACCGGATAAGCTAAGTATTACTATATCCGGTACTTGATAAATTTCTCTTCCTTCCGTGAAATCTATGATGGACTTAAACGCTACTTTGAATACGATATTAATGGTATCCAATACTATACCAAGTAAAATATCATTGAGTGATTTTGCATATTATATTATTAAAAAGAAACGAAAAGTAAGATAAATCTTTTTGATTAAATACTTAACAGGCTAATACTTTGATAATATGCTAAGGGAAACGTAGGATCTAACGAACGAAAGTTGTGCTAACAAGTACTTTAAGCTATTACGAGCTACGAATAATTTAAATATGCCGTATAATAACCCGATGCTACCTATAAATGTTTTTTTTAACTAGTTTCGTTTTTTGCCAGCGACTCTGACAACTCGAGTTTCATGCTCAACTGGTATATACCCCCAGACTGTAAAGTTCAACGACCACCGAAAAAAAATATTTTAAACGTATTACATCGACCGTAAATACAAAACACTCTGCCACTACAGTTAACGAAAGGCTCATACCTTGGAACTTAACCAAATCACATACGGAAAAGGGTATTTTTTTATCTTTAGATCTTTAAGCCAATCAAGTAACTTTAATACAAACTCAAAAGCCGAAGGATATTAGATTTACAATAAACAGGGATGCTCATTAACACGCTACACAATCACAGAGCGTGAATTCAAATAGGTAATATACCATATATACTTGCTATTTATATCTAATTAAAACTATATGTTGCGCGTCATGAAATTTAAAGGTATAAAAATGATTGTAAGTAAAATAAGCCTAAATATATTGGGTGATATAAAGATACTATCATAGGCTTAAAAGCAATATAATAACTAGCCGACTACGTTTTTTTATATCGCCTTATAGGTAGAAACTCTTATCGCCGATATAACGATAAAAACCCTAGCCCTATACACCGTTTTACCATTTATGACTACTGCGCAAAACAGGGTTTTTAAGGTATTATCTCGGATACGAAAGTCACACGTTACTTAAAAGAAGGTTATTCGTAATATATCGCGTTACGGAGGGATATAAATACAGCTAAGAAACATAACCGTACGTATACTGGCGAAGTTAACGTCAACTTTGGCCTTAGAAAAAACCTTTTCTTATTAGAATCAACGATTATTACTCGTGTCGTTAACCCTATTGTTTTCCATATCTTAAAATCCCCTCACTCTTTATTCTTTTTTTCAAAGATGTAAGAAACATCGGTGTTAATATTAATGTTTGGACTAACAAACTGGTTTGAATTAAGGACAGCAAAAGGTTTTTATTTAACTTTAATTAGAGATACCTTCAAGTTTATCTTTAAGGGTCAAAGGTAATGGTATTAAACCAAACGAAATTGAAAATCCGTTAATTGTATTATAAGTTTAACCATCCAGTGAAAAATAGGTTATATAAGGCTTTAAAGATACTCTATTACAAAAATATGCATTTATTATCGCTGAAGGTAATTAAACGGTTTCTCCATCCTCATCAAATACATTTCCAAATTCTTTGAAGGGTTAAGTGTATGTTAAAAAAATGATTAGGAATTTGATTTTAGGGTTTTCGTAGACTTATTTTATTTAGACGGCAAGCTAATACTTTAAGTTGTGAATTCCGCTTGAATAATTTACCGCATTAGGTTTTTTGAAACTATTATTTCGAAGGAAACGTAGGAAATATTACGTACTTTGTAGATTAACACGTATCTTGGGCTGCTAAACGTGTTAGTTGACGATGCTGATACTTACTTTACCGCGATGAAATTTTAAGCTAATATTAAATCGATGGAGATTCAGTGTAAAAAGGTTTTCGCTGAGGTTTACTATGATATTAGCAAATTAGAAAAGGCTTACTCTCTATTACAAACGGCTTACGATATCCATATTTTCAAAATAGAAAGCTTTACAAATTGAAAAGAACGGCTTCAGATAACGAAAAAATGGCCTGGACGATACTATTAATCATAACGGCATTATGTCCACTTTATTAATATTCAAAGCCTACCGACGTATAATAATAAAATCGTAACTATCATCAAATACCTTAAAACATATTATGGTATATAGTAAAGCCTTCAAGAAATTGAGATAGAGATCGGTGAACTGCAAGTTACCGTAGCCCTTAATATCAAGAATCGACCGTTTACAAACGTACCATCCCTCTCCTTTTAAAGTAAAGTCATTACGTAGAGAAAGCCAAATAAATCATATAAACCGTATAAGATTTTAAATATTACTAACTGAAGGGTAATAGTTAAAACTATTAACAGCTTAATTGTTTTTCCAAACATATAGATCAAGCCGTATAAAATCCCCTTGAAAGCTAATAGAGATACTGACGTCAATAATATATAGGTCGAGCCTATTGGCTAACATAATCCTTTCTAGACGGTCTTTAACAAGTTAATAAAACGTCGAAGACATTAAAAACCACTTAACAAGAATACATATTAAAAAAGAAGACGGCGATAAAGACTACCGACTTAATGAGGCATATAAAACGACGTATTTGTTTTTTAAAAAAGTTTAACGAGAACTGTACCCATAAATTACATATTAAAAGCATTATGAATACACAGATAAACCTTTTAAGGAAAGCGACCATAAAAATCTAAATAGTATTTGAACACAATTAGTTGTATAACTAATAGCTTTAGCGTAATTTAAATACTGAACAGACATTATCTTCAAGATGAAAATAGATTATAAATTGAAAACAAAACTACGAACCGGTCATACAAAAAATCACAGCTAATCGGCTAAAGATACGGTAAAAAAAAGTAAGGACTATATAATCGTTGGATAACATATAATTTAAAAAATTAGCTGATGTTTAATTGTTGTAATTATTACTAGTTTCACTGTTAGCGCAGCGAGTTGGTTCACATTTTATAACCAGGATATAACGTAAACCTATACATAGTTCACCACCGATTTTTAACAAATTATACTATTAAAACGATCGAAAAAAACTGAAAGACAAGTTTCCAAACGGCATGGTAATACTTTGTATAGTACCTTTATACGAATGGGAAGAAATAAACGTTAATTAGTTTTTAACTTATTAGGCGTATTTTAAAAAAAGGTGAAGTATAAAACCTTTGACATTCAACTCGTGTTTATTAATTACAAAAGGTAAAAACTTTGGCATCGTAGGTATGTAAATTAACGATACTTTTTGGGGGGGATATTAAATTTCTGGTGGAAACATAGCGTATAATCGAAAAGTTAGGCTATCAAAAGTGTAAGTTAATCGAAACGTAGGTTAAAAGTATATAACTTAACTTGAATTAATCGTTAATCCGTATCTATAATATTAAGGCTAAAAACGGCACTTATATTAGCTTACGTGCAAAAACCCAGGTTATGAGTTTGACGAATATCTACAAGGCCAACGAGTTAAAATTATAAAAATACTTGAAATAAAGGCCCCGTGCAGTTTACATTGCAACGTTATGTCAACCAAAAACATTGTCCAACCTATCCATTACAGCACAGATATAAAATCCATGAAAAAAAAACTTTAACGGGTTAAATAAAACTATTGAGTAACAAATAAACTATGCAGAACAAAGGATTAACATGGTTTCGATAAATTTAACGAAGTTGAAGTTAATAATCTTTGCAAACGGTTTATTTACCAATAATACTAAACTTATATTGCAAATCGGGTTCCTCATAATACTCGTGAACGAGAAAATGTCTTATAGACAGTTTACAATCACCGGAAACCTCGTACACTAGACATCCGTTAGTTTTAAACGTTTAACACGAAGCGTGCTGGCCTCAAAGTTCTACGGCATGATGGCGGGCTTCAACATCAGCATGGTAACTGACGGCACGTTGAGGAACGAAGGTCTCGGAGGGAGGGGACAAAAGGGCCACGAAGGGCCGTAATTGATGTCAATTTCAGTGCAGATTGATCGGAATCAACAGGGGTTTAGCTTGTTGTTGGAATGCAGATTGAGGAGGGATTTCAGAGGTTGCCACCAATTGATGGCAGCCCAGGCTGGCGTGCAGGCACACAACAAAAAGCCGCCAGTGTTGGAATAGCAGTCAAATGCAGTAAAGTCAAGTCAACTAAACTTTCGGTTTAGTTTATTGTACTGACTGCAAATTGGCTGCAGTTTGTGGGACTGCACTGCAGGTACAGTGAAGTAGGTGCCCACTTCACATTGAGGCACAGGCCAAAGCAATTAGTCGTACAAATTAGCGTGCAGACCGGCTAGCGGTCTACCGAACTTAGAAATTACAACTGAACAACAACCAATTTCAATGCAGCACCAGTTACTTCGACCACAGTGATTCGAATCGACTACGTTACAACGAAAGGCCTATATCTATAGGCAGGCCTACCAACATTTACGAAGTATTATCACATCAGTTATCGGGTTTTTCTCACTGGTAATTCCAAGTTTCGAAAGGCATTCGAATAAGTTCCTCAAGTCGATACAAATTACTACTGAGATCGGAAAAAAATTTCATCACTTGGTAACGATATTGAAAACTTCCCATATCGTTATATTTATATTGAAGTCAACCATCATACCGTAATGTTCCAAAATCAACATAATTCGTATAATCCGTTTACACTTGACTAAGGTTTATTAAATCAGGTTTCTAATAATGTTTTACTGATTATTTTTCCTATTTTTATTAACTTATATTATGAGAAATACGATTTGTAACTATAGGTTTATATTATTCGTTCAAAACCCATGGATGAAAATGATTGACTTAGCTATTAACAAATGTATCAAAACTATATTAATCTCTAGGTCTAGATTACTTGTTTGCCACTCTAGGTTTTTATTCAATAAATTGAAATAATCATGCTTCAGGTCCTATATTTGTACCGCAATGAATCAGTGGTAAAATACCTTTACTTGGCATAAGGTGGCGATTTCATTGTTACGAGAATATTGCAATAGGTACTGTTAAGCCTAAGTCACATCAATCTTATCAATCATAACCAAGTTTACACCCTAACATTTTTAACAAAAACGGAAGTAAATATTTTCAATATAATACGTTCGGATTAACAATCCGTTAAATTTCAAATACTTTCTCTTCTCTATAATTGCCACCGGCTTACAATTACATAACTTTAAATCCTTAATCGTTTGTTATTCCGATGCCATAAAGCCAGCAGTTTCAAAGAAAAGTTTATCGTCAATCTACATACCCACCAAACCGAATTTTTCGTTTTATGTAACCAGAAAGCACAAGTCGTAGGTAAAGAATTTTATACCTACCATTAACTTGAAATACAACTAGTAAGTTAGGAATTAATGAACCCTTCTTTTAGATAAGCCTTAAAATAGTTGAAAACATTGTATAAATATTCTCATAGGGTATTGTTTACGAAATTCTTATGATAACTCTAATGAATCTATTCGATACAGATTCATTGTTTACTACGTATATGCCTATTTTTCATTATAAAAACCAACTGGGAGCTTCTCAATAGTTTCAATTAGAAAATTCATTGTCAAAATGACCATCAAGTATTGACTTATTTTTTAAATTATTAGAGACTGCGTAAGGATCCAGTCTTTGCTTTTATCACCACATCTTTGACAGATTAAGCATGACTTTTCGTATAGCCTCCCCGTGGTTTTACCTTTAACCTCGTGAATAATCTTAGACTTTAAGATCGTTAAATTTGGATTTTAAAAGTTAAAGTTGCTTTTACACCTCAATTATACACCTTATCGTTCAATAAGTCCATTGATCTCGACCCTACCGCTTTTCTTCAGAGATTTTCCGAAGGTTTTCATAACGTTTCATTCACGAAACTTTACAGTTAAGTCTTAATTTTTATGTTATTTTCTACCAACTCACATAGTATTGTAAATACAACCAGATGTATATTTCTTATCTTTAATGTTCCTCCTCTTAAATGATCTGCTATATCGTCGTCATTATATCGATTTGTTATTTATGAGGGGAAGGGATTATATTAATTAATTCGTGTAATCTAAGGATTTTAATCGTTATTGTTATCGTCAATCGCTTTAATGAAGGGTTTGACTCAAGTTGTACGAAACATCGCAGGACCGTTAGAATTGTTAATAAATAACTTGAGGGTTAAAAATATCAAAAATATTAAATAGACCATCCCATTTACCAGTCTCGCGCCATATTTGGATTTCATTTGAAAACGGCAAAACAATTATATCCATTGTTATGGTGCCGTTTTTAGTATTGTGGTCATTATGAACTTAATGCTATGTTGATTTCTTACGTATTTTATTTAAGGCTTTTCCGTATGCCATTTCCCTCTTTTAGGTACTTGCTGATAGCATATATTAATTCGTTAAGTAAAGATATGTTCCAAAGAAAAATAGCGTTAATAATAGGACATTAAATCATATAATATCATTTAGGCCTTTCACCGTCATCTGAAAACGTACCTCCTGGTCCTTAAAGCTTCCGATTTCCAATATAAGGATATTGTATATTTTACGATGAAATACATATACCATGCCGATCTTTCCATTATTTCAGTAAAACTTAACATATACTTGTTTATACTGAATACCTTTTATCTAAGAATCTGTTAGAAACTCCGCCGTCATAAAGTTCGTACTGGTATCGTGGACAATGACGTCAAATGAGCCTAAAAACATATAAATTTGTAGCATCCTCAACCTTTTGTACTGATTCATCGTCGATAAAGACTTAAGGAATTTGGCTTCATAAAAAAAGTTACGATGTTAATAACATGAAAAACTGCGTTATTGTTTAAGTAGAACAAAACGATAACGATCTCGAAATTAAACTCTTTATTGTTATTGAGTATAAATTTCAATCTTTGAGTAGTTAGTCATACGTTTTTTAATAATAGCAAAGCTTTTCAGTAATTTTTAGGGTGAAATATTCCAAATTTTGGTACCCTATGGACTTAAAAACTTTATACAGCCTATCGAAATCTGGGCAATTGAAACTCTAGTGTAATTAGTGTATCTCTAATCTGTTAGGTTTAATACTGTTACCTTGAGACATCGAAAATAAAACCAAAAATACCTTTACATAAAGGCGAAAAGAAACCTTTAACCGTTTTTAATCAATTCACCAACATTTACGTCCATATTAACACCAAGGATTTTGATGTCCTTAAATTAAATAAGGACTAGGATAAGATATTTGAGGATATATAACGTAGCCAGCCAAATAACAATTTGAATAATCATTACTTCTAGTAATGAATTTTATTTCCAAGGCTGAAGTCAACTTCAGCTTTGCTATCATCTTGATAATTAACCTTTGTAATAGTAATCCTTTCCTTTTATAGTGTCGCGTATTGAAAATATCCTCCTATTGAATATCTTACCGCCCCTATATCTAGTATAATATCTTGAAAGGTATGGTCTACGTAACGGTCATAAATATTAAAGGTATATAATGAGTCAGAGGTTGAGTCAAGGAAAAAGTATGTGTCTTCCCCGCTTAAACTGTATAGAAAGGTATAGTCAGCTAATTACGAGAATGTGTTAGGAATAGTATCTTGATAGTGCGTGATTTACTTAGGGATATTGTTATTGATAATAAAGTTTAAACTTGAGAAATTTACTATATAGTCTTAATAATCCTATCCAGAAGTAATAGGGTATTAGGTATGATATACCACCTATTATTTATAAAGCTCAACTAAAAGGTAACATTTTAAGAAATAACCGGACTTTCCCTAAATCTAATATCTCTTACTAATATCACGACGATATGTTTAGGGTTAATAGGTAAGTTTAAATTTTGCCGTCATTACTAGCAATAATGTGGTAATAACCTCCAATCCCAAAATCTTTAACCAGATTTTGAATGTTCAAACCGCCCGTATTTACGGTCGGTATAATATGTTATCGTGTAATTTTCTTTATTTTTGTTATGAAAGTCATTGCCATTGGAGTATATACAAAACACAATCGGCGTACATGTAATTAAAATCGTAAACGAGGACCGTAACTGGCTGAAAAAAAGCCGTTAAAAGTGGAATTTTGATACTTTAAGTCCTGTTTAAACTCGCTAACGCCCGTAACTATTGCCAGTACTTGTGTGCGGAGCATGGCCTTAATAACGAAGGCCTTTCCTATTTCCCATTGGTATAGTATCAACTTATTAAGTATTTGATTAAAAATATCTATCGGAGTTTACTTTTTTTTTTTTTCAATATTGTCGTTATTTACTCCGTCGTGTCCCAATTTGTATAATATTTAGTAAGGTGAACGTCATAATGGAAGTAGTTTTTATATTATCGTTGATTTTTTGAAAGTTTAGTACTTTTATCTAGATGGTTATATAGTATTTTAAGTGTAACTTATGAGTATTGAAGGGAGTATTAAGTCAAAATCAGAAAGCGGCACCTTCATCTATTTGCAGATTTTGAATAGAGAAATAATTTTCGTATCGAAAAGATTATAAAGCATTATGTTGTACTTTTTTATGTCATTCTAGATTTTGGTGAAATCCGTAAGGAGTTTATTGTTAATGTTAATTATATTAACAAATTTATGGCGAAGGTCTCAATAGTTGTTCTAAATATCGATAGTATTTCCTATCGATTTAGGTCTTAAGCCTTTTAAGTCGCGATAGTGAAGATAGTTATGAATCGCCTGGCCCAAGAGTTAAATATTACGATGAGATTTGTAATATACTCGTGTGTATAGGCGCATGTGCAGTAAAAATCTTCGACTTAATGGTTTTAAGAATTGAAAGGAAAGTTTAGAAGAATTCAAATGATTTAACAATTTTGAGTAAATTTTGAGGGGATATGAGGGATTTAGCCATAGAAAACTCTTTAGAGGACTTGACGTTTGTTCTTTAGTAACTGGTCGATAACATCGATGTTAAATCCTCTTACCACATTATTAACCATTTCTTTACGCGTTTTACCACTACTAAAAGCGTACTTTTCATTGTTACATGTAGTTGTTAGGCTGCTGAAGAAACTAATAGGTTCCTTATTATGAACGAGTAAAGATATTCAATTTGACTAAAGATTTGAGGGTAGCTCCCTTGAACATGTATAAAGACGTTAAAAGTTATTAACATCTTTGTGCTTACCTCGATGGTTATAAAGATAAAGATGTTTTAAGGATAAGGAATTTAAGGATATTTCTTAAGTTGTAGCAAATGAAAAAAGGTTTGTATCGATTTGACTAAGTATTTATCTGGCACATAAATTTCTCAACAAAACAGCCTTACCTATAATAGATTTTGAACCTATGTTCAAATTGCATTTTACATATCTATTATCAAATATATGAAGAAGTTACTAAAATTTCAAAAATTAAGTTTTTAAGATCGAGCTCACCCCCGTTTTGGTTGAGAATATAATAGCTAATAAAGTTGATCAGATGATCTTTAGTAAAGTCCTTACTAACAATTATCTCCTGAAGGTTTTTATTATATTTTTCAAAGGTCCCAAAATTTCAATTACGTCGATTCGTTCTTTATTGGATGTAATTTTAAGGTTCAGGTAAGCCTAGGATCACATGGTTCGATATGGAGTGAAGTTAACGATTTGAAAGCATGAGAATTTGGTAATTTGGTGTAATGTTGCACGACGTGGTTTTTTTGACATGATTCAACAATTTGGCGATTTATTTTAATGAATTAATTGTAACGATGAATCATGGTAGCATAAAAAGATAAAAACAATAGTATAAAGGGAAAAACTCGGTGTAAAGAGTAAGGTCAAATGTTATTTATTATTATTACAGGTCCAAGATTGAAAGTCTTTCATTGTGGAACTTATTATCCTTTACAGTAATAGTATTCGTGGTAATACGTATTTAGTTTTTTGTATATTTCACGATCTTCAAAACTTTTGAGGGGTAATTCTAACATTTGGTTTTAAAAAGAATCTAATAAAGATTTCTTGGTATTTTCAAATGCTAGCTATACTATCGCCACTGGTAGACTACTGTAAATACTGACGAAGCCTAGAAGTCTTCTTTACTTACTATCGTAAAGATTCAAGTTGTAGTAAAGATTATTTGCAAAAGTCTTTCCTCTATTTCATAATTGTACAAAGGGTAACCAGAAAGCAGCTTTTTTGCTACTAAGGAAATATGTGTTTAACCTAATAAGAAATAAATCAGTTTTTTTAGGGCTTAAGACGTTATAATTTGGTCGAATCGAGATGTTTTCGATGTATTAGAGACGTTTTCGATGTATTAGAGACGTTTTCGATGTATTAGAGACGTTTTCGATGTATTAGAGACGTTTTCGATGTATTAGAGACGTTTTCGATGTATTAGAGAYGTTTTCGATGTATTAGAGACGCTTTCGATGTATTAGAGACGTTTTCGATGTATTAGAGACGTTTTCGATGTATTAGTAGTGTTGCCTAGCCAAATGGTGGATGTATTGTTCTAGGTTTGGCAGATCGCTAGCCTATTTGCAGACTAATTTATATGGGCAACTGCTTGTCACGTGCCCTAGTGTGAAGTGAGCGCATACTGTACTTGAGTCGCAGTTATTACAGTAGACCTAAAAATCAATACACTCCACATAAATTCAGGATAGTTAACTTTACTTACAGTAAAGTTGACTTACTGCTCTGCAATAACTACTATTGTAACAGAATGAAAACATTTCACAGACATATAGCAGGTAGCATGTTAATTGAAAGAGGTTTGTAAAAAAATCGTTGATAAAAATACATATTGATTAACATTGAAAGTCAAAGAATGAATATGGTTATTAGTAAAGTTTGGTTTGTTTAATCATTTGATTAAAAACTTGGAACAAGTCGCATAGTCTTTTTATAGTACAAGTTGAAATATGAAAATGAACTTAATGGGTACAGTATATAAAATAAGTTATTGTACATGGATAGGTAGTACAGACCTACTTATGATGAAGGAGAAGGACTGGTACATAGTATTGAAAAGGCAAGTGCCTATACCTGTCACGTCTTACATGTTCAGCTCCACTAATCTCTACCCTAGTTTATTTCTTTCATATCGTCAAATACTATGGATGATCCCATAATATGTTGCCTTACCTGCCATACGAATAACTGGTATCTTTAATCAAAAGATGCAAAACATCAAACCTTATTAATTAAGTCTGTTACAAAGTCAATGATAGAAAAACAAAGGTTATCAGTACAGTAAGAGCCCGTAAAAATCCCCGACAACAACAAAAAAACTACCCCATTAACTTTGCTACTTTACGACTCTATTATCGTTAGCCAACTTCTTTATAAGCTACCCTTATTACCAGTTGTCACCCCTTTTTATCTTTCTCCTTTAGCCCTTGTTTTTATGCATACACTGTGATCCTTACAACTAAAATTCACCTTTTAATTTCTTATAAGAAGTCGTAAGTTGTTCGCCTTAGATTTGGATCCTGACGAACCACCGATCCCCGCGACACCACTTTGTACACATCGCAAATATCAGCTTATTATATATTTACGCCTTCCCCTAAAAGTCTATACCTTTTACTTAACAGTTGTTTTTTGCTTTTAAACGTCCATTGCTCGCACGCCTCCCCATATTACCATAAACTTTTAGCATGAGTTGGAATTCATCGTAAGCCTCTAACAACATTAAGAAAAGATAATTACTAGCTTGAATACGGGGCTTGACGTCATGAATACAAGCATATAACAACTAATTAAAAACCATCAAACGATTACAACAAACCACTTTAACGTCCTTACCAAGGAGCGTAAACTTTGTTAACGTAGTCCTAAACTAAATTAACGTAATCTTCAAAGCCTTGAACGTAGTCTTAAAAGTACAGCTCGCGGTCTAAAACGTACTTAACACAGCCTTAGTGTCCCTGATATCCCAGCTATAAGGATTAAGACACTTTAATTACCTAGTTCTCCCTTAATAGATCTCGACACCTAAAATGCGAGGAGATAAATATATACGGTTTTATGTATCGTGACCTGTTGAACATAAAAATCGTTACCGTTGAAAAAAAGTGATCTTCAACAACATCTCGAATGTGAAAGCTTGTTTGAAGAGCTTTACTAAGTTTAACAGTAACGTAGAAGACCAGATAATCTTCATATTCATTACTTTATTATAAAGTTCAGCTATATACTAATGATAAACCAAAATTCATTATGAAAAACGTGAAAAGTGAATTTTCACAATATTAATATCTATTACAATCGCTTCAATATACCGCTTTCAAATCGACCCTTGCTGCGCCACAAATATATTCACAGTTTTGAGCTTTACCTTACGAGACCATATATACAATAAGTACGAGTTTCATGAACAAATTTAAACTAAGTTTTGATACGCCTAATTTATAAACACTTTTAACCAAAAACATAAAACCTGAAATAAATCTATAATTAATATTGAAACTTTACTTATATTAACAATGTAATAAAAGCTGCCGCCATTAAATAGAAAAGGAAAATACTCTAAAAGTATATAACCGAAATCGAAAAGTTGAAAATAATTCTACTTTCTATTACCAACTACCAATATCTATAACCGCAAGAATGACAAATAGAGCCATTGTTCCAAGAATCTTGAATTAAATTATAGAGACAGAAAAAGGTATAATGAAGAAACCGGTAGAAATAGCTACCATTATATATAAGATACTAGCGACCGCGACTATAAGCCCCGCAAAGCTTGTGATAAACCTGGTGATGAGCTGGATAGTACCCTCAAACGCCTTGACAATGATTGCTGTAATGATCGTAAGGGTCGCCACCACTATAGAGATAATCTTTGTAATAGTAACCGCCGTCTCGAACGTCGTAATAACTTTAATAATATTAAATTCAACTCAAATGTTAACTCTTTTGACAAAAATGGCGCCAAGTCTTTAACTATATCTTTTTTGTTCAGAACTCGTAAAATAGGCTTTATAAACGAAACGTTTCCAAGCTGGCGGATTTACGAGAGTTGCGAGTACGTGTATAAGTTTCGTATATTCTTCTTGAAACACCTCAAAACATGTTAAATACTAAAGTTATATCCTCATAAGTAATAAAACAAAAACAGGTATATTAATAGAAAATAGGCTCCTGCCCCCAAAATCTATTATATCGTATATTTTTGGAAAAGAAGTGAAGTTACTGTAGCTCAAAGAGTTAATGAGGAAGTAGAAATAGCTCTAGGAGGATTTCTCTTGTTTTAAGTAGCCGTACATATCACTCCATCAAGTTTTAATTACACTTTTTACCAAAATACGAGCGCTGACAAGGTCTTTATTATTAATTATTATCTGGATAAAATTTTCTTCATTATAATGAGACAACAGTTTCAGATAACCAGGTGATATTATTTCGAAAGTCATAGAATCACGTGTAAAACCTCCGGCTAAGATTTGTTCAACATTTCTAAAATATAATCATGAATTTAACGGTATTTACAGAATCTTGAAGGATACAGCCGCAGCCTACATTATCTATCGCCTAGAAATGCGTTCCGTGCTTTTGAAAATTTTATTAAAGCCTGCGAAGACTAACATTCTAGTATCTAAAATATCGTTAATTTCGAAAACACTCGTTTCAAGGAGCCTTTTATATTATACCCAAATATAACGAATATAGTGATTCTAAAAGTATTTATCGAAGTCACTGTAGGCAAAGTGTTATTCGAATAAACCGTATATCTTTTAGTTAAGTACTTTAAACTTCCCTAAAAAAACGCATTTTATATTTACAGCCTATTATCTATATGCATGAAACAAAGCTATTGATTATACTACTCTTTATATTATTCAGCTTTATCATCCTATTAGATTTGCAATTATAATCACTCAAAGTTCGAGTCAATGTATTATCATTGAATCCCAAAATATTGAATCATTATACACGAGCTGTGGGGAAGTTATGCCAACGTTATTTTAAGCCGCGGGAGTAGGAAATATATTTTCTGAGATCACTTAGCTATATAACGAGATTATAGACAATCATTTCGTTCTATTTGACGCTATTAGGAAGATGGGCTTGCCAATGACCGAGACAAAACCTATGTGATCTGAATTTATGCTGTACTATTACACTCCAAAAATTGTGAAAGCCCAAGAAAAATCCCCTCATATCTTGAAAATTTGCGTTTAAAAGCATCCGGATACGCACTTTCTTGATGTTATAATATAGTTAATCTAAAGAACTCGACACAATAATATCGAGAAACAATAGATTAAACCTCAATCTAAAAATTTCCGAGGTTTACTGAATATCAAAATGCCTGAATATAATTAAATGATAAAAACGAAACATAGAGTATATATCAATGCTACAAACTCTTTTAAGACCTATAAAGTGACTAGAATCTATAAAGACATTTATAATGTAAAGAAAACCTTAAACCATATTAAACAACGAAAAGAATAAACTATGAAGGTACCTTGGGTTGAAGGTTACGAAAATATCAAATTAAATCGTTATCTTTACTCAATCTCACGTTGTAGTAAGTCCCTTGTAGACTAATGGTTTGATGGCTTATATGATTGGGGGCGTATAGAATATATTGAAAACTTGTCGCCGTTTACTTCGCTAATCTTCATTAAATGGAGAAAGTGTTATTGTATTTGAAAAAAACTGTCTGATCGGTAACCATGGGCCATTGAATGAGTATGCAATGCTTGATATTCATTCTTTATCTTCTCATGTAAATATTATTCACTTATTGCGAAAGGCCAAGTATATTTTTTTGATTAACAATACTAGGGTCTTATTTTAAGGTTTTATATACTGAGAATCTGAGGATCAATTTACTTTCTTGAAATACTTTAATTTCATTTGGTACAACGTGACTCTTATGAGATTGAAAAATAAATCGGCATTTACATCAAAATTTATAAATCATTCTTTGCAAACGTTATTCAGTATTTGATTGTGCCCTAGTAAATGATGAAATCATCTTTTAAAACATCTTCAGGAAAAATACCAAACATTTCACCCAGATTCCGACTTTTAAAACCAAATTTTAAGTGTCTTTTCAATCCGAAAAATCTTACATAGGGTTTCAATCTGCGAAGCTACTAAATTTATACATAAATGTCTTATGTTACTAAACAACCACAAAATGTACACAGGCTTTCAGGGATCTTTCATTTCTAACTACCCTTGTGGTACCGAAAGCCTACTTGGAATCGGCAGGATTTCTATGACTTATAGTGCCTTACTATACTCAGCTATAGAATCCATTATAAAGTCTAAAGATTTTTTTGTTGTAAATAGGGAGTATAAAAAGATGAATTGAGAGTAATAATAGTCAAAAAAGGATTTATCACGTTAAAACTACGAAAATAACTCCTACAAAACGATAAATAGAGTTTTTTACTGCTTTGTAAAAGTATCTGAACGACTAGTTACGTTTGTATTACGTAAAGCCTAATCTTTTACTCTTTTTCAAATGAATGAAAGTTTTGGAAAAGGTTTTGGTGGTTTTTTTTTAACTTAAACTTGGATATTGGTGGAATCCAGGAAATATAATTCCGATTATCTTTATACACCCTATTGTATTTCAGTTTCTATTTCACAAATGTTGAATTGAACTACATACCCTCGAAATTTGAGGCTGTATACCTTATATAGGCATACAAACGTTCTAGGACAACCTTAATAAATAAACAGTATCTTATTATAATTCTCAAAAATCACGGGTCAATGATAGGAATTATCAAACTGACGGTAAGGACTAAAACCTGTTCACGTGAAATAGGTAAGTAGAAGAGAAATTATTAGATTGGTATTGTAGTAATAAAAGATAGATAATTAGGAAGGAGTATTCTAGAGAGTGCATACCACAAAAGGGTGGTTATAAACCTTCTATCCGGGGAGTGGCCCTTTTTGCTGAGCGCTTTGGAATACCCAATCCAAACCGCTCCATGCATTGCCGTGTGGCCTGGAATAGCTTTTCCAAACCACTCCATACATGATACACTTTACGTCTTATAAGAGTGCAGCCTATAGCGTGATATGTTATCGTACACTCTATAAAAGAGCACCTTATAATACAGCGTACTTCTACTTAGCCTATACATACTATCTATAAGGGTATATAGTAATATCCACACAGATAATCTTTTATTTCTTCCTTATATTTCTATAGCCTAGTAACGATTGTGTAATTATAACGAGTCCGTATATGTAGCTTTATAATAAAAATGTAGTTATAGTATAGATTAAAAAGGTTTCAATTAGCAGGTTTTGTAGTGATAGTTTAGTTGTAGTACCAATTGCATAAGTTCGAATTAGTAAGCTCCGACCGAGATGGTAATTGTAGCTTGGCTAAAATCAGTAATTTTTTTAGGTGCGGTAGCAATTGAAATTTGAGCCTAGTTGGTGTAGCCAAATAGAGGCGATATGGTTATTGATAACGTTATTTATTATTCCCTACATGAGTGTTTACGCAGGTGTTAATTAGGCAGAGGTAATTACGCCGATACGTATTGGGTTAGTATAAAAAGATATATTTTTATCGGTTTAGGAAAAACTTATTGTTTCCCTTGAAAAGCTCGTAATTGAAAATAATATAAGTCCTTATTCCAACTTGACTTAACCTTTATTTCAGTTAACTCATTTAAACCGTTTTAATAGGTAGGTTCCTTGACCAATACACATATAATAACCAATCTTCTAAATAAATACCGCGTAAAAACAAAACGGTCAGGCGCCGTTTGACGCGAAAGCGCCGATGCGTCGCCGCCACTACAGCCGCCGCTACTGCTAGCAACCCGTCTTTATCTGGTATAATCTCCTCTATTGTTACCACCCCGCCCGCCGCCACCACCCCTCCGGCCCCGTTAAGCCCTGCTGCTACCGCTTCTTTTTGGCCTCGCCTTCTGTCGCCGCCACCATTCCTTCCCCCCCTTTTCCCTCCCTCTTCTCTAACTCTCAGGGGGAGGAACGTGAGGCTTTTAAGATCAAAAACCTAACATTTTTTTACGTGTAAAAACCCATTTACTAGTAAAGCCCCTCCGGCGCCGTAAGCGTAGCTTTACGAAGCCCCTCCGCGATTTGTATTACCCAATTCCACCAGTATGTATGTCTTGAGTTCCCTGAAAACAAAAAGTATGAGGCGAACCTGCTCCGTCGCCTAAAACTCCATATTACTAGGGTACACCGTAAGACCTCTTTAATGCGTAAAGCTTTGAAACGACGTACCTGGATTCGTAGCCCCGGGCCGCTAAAGAACATGACTTACGTGCCGTATGTCGCATCCGCGACCGCGAGCAAGTTCATTAGCGATTGCCACGAAAACAAGGGGCTTTCAGCCCGCTACCACCGCTACGAGCGGACTGTCAACTAATACACCCCTATTACGTTAGTTATAGGGACGTAAGCCGAGGAATTGTTACACTTCCGCCGGCTTTATAGTAAATTTTAACCGATCTTAATAATTTTCTTTACCTGAAATAAAACATTCGACGTGCTATAAAAGAAAATTACGATTACAAAGACCGATAATAAACCGATGGTAATTTATATTAAATGTCAACTTGTAAATTAAAAAGTCGGAAACCATTATCGTTACTTAAAAATATAGCCTACGTATATACTACATAAACGAGTTTGTTAACGTTATTGCACGTCGCTATAAAAAGGGTATACGACCTAAGGCGTAAGGCCATATCCTTATTAGCGCTAATAACATCGAAAGCAATGATAATGGTAACGTTAGTATAAAGGGGGAGGGCGACGGGGAGGATAATAGGGACGCGACGACGTTGCCCTTTCCCTTCACTAATAAATAGCTACCCCTCGGGCAGGACTGGCGTACCCGACCATAATATAGTACGTTATACAGTAATATTATAGCTTTTTATAAAACAATCAATTAAAAGTGATAAATATGATTTAAATGAAAAGAAAAAAAAATAATATGTTAAACGTGATACGATATCGTTAAAACGAAAATAGTAAAATACTTAATAGGGTTGAAGTGTAACAAAAAAAAAGGTAAACGTATGTTAAAAGCGGTAGTAAGTCATATATTGGAAACTTAAAGATAATTTGAAAGTGACGCGAAATCTTAAAATCAAAATGAAAAAGTAAAGAATACGATATACGGTAAGGTCGAGGTAAATAAAATAAAAAGTAACAAAATATTGGGCGAAGTGCGAAATGATAAAGTCAAAAAGATGTAAATTAGTAAAGCCGGTATAAATGTAAGCTATATATTGTGGCACAAATCGGGAAGCGGCGTAAATAGTGAATTTCGAACCGTTTTTCAAGTTGTTCGTTTTTGTAGTAACAAAAACAGATTTAATACGGGTTTTAAAGCATTTTGTAATAACAAAGGAGTTTTCATTTCTTTGTTGAAGCCTAGTTTCGTTTAAATCATCCTTCTATTTCTCCTCTTGAAATCGAGATTCGAATCCTTTACTTGACCTTCTTTTCTTAAAAATTAAAAGCCTGATTACTAAAGCGACCCAGATTATTGTGTTACGACCACTCTTTTTAATACAAACTATATAAGTGTTTTAATCGTAACCGCTTTTCAATTAAACGAACGGTACGGATATTTTATTCGTAGCCGCCCCTAGGTTTTATAAGCTATTTAATACTATGTATCCTAATCTTCTCTTTCCTATAGATACGGCCTAGATTTTGTACCTAGCCCTTCCTTTTTTTCCTCTTCTTACAACCCTCTTTCTTTTGAAGGTTACGGCTCGAATTGTATATATAAGCCTTCCTTTTGAAAGTATGACAGGAAATATATACCTAACCCTTTCTTTCTTTAAGGGTATGGCCCGGATTACGTACCTAGCCCTTCTTTTTATTAAGGTTGAGGCCAGGAATACGTATCCAAAACTTCCGTCTCTTCCTTCTCTTACAACCCTATTTATTCTTAAAGCTATGGCTCGAACTATATATCTAAGCCTTCCTTTTCTTCATCCCGTGCTAACCCTTTTTTCTCTTAAAACCGTGTAAAGTATTCTTTTAACCCTTCCTTTTCTTAATAACGTGTTAAACACGCTTTTGTTCCTTTTTCTCTTAAAAACGTATAAGCTACACTTTTAGCTCTTTCTTCTTTTCCGAATCCTTTTATTCTTAATATCCTACAACTCTTCATATTCCTCGTCATTCTATTAACTGTCTTTTTTGTTCCGTTAGGTAATATCCTTTTATAAATTCAGTATGGTATAAATCCTTATCTTCCAATTCTGACAAGTTCATAAATTTTGATATTTCGAATAAGGCTTTTACAAAAGGGCTATTTCTACCTCTTGGGGTATTCTTGCCTCTGCTTCGTAGTTGAGCTCGTAAGGCTTTGGAAATAAAGGAGTTTACTGTTTGCCACATAACTAACGTCCAGCTCAAAAGTATTTCGTTATATTTATGCAATATATTAGGTCCTTGGGTCTTCCCCTACCAATAACGAAATATAACGTCCAATATATATATATTTACTGTATTTACCGTATATTGGTCGAGTTTTTCAACTAATATATTAATAATATCCCAAAGGCCGAAATCGATTTCATATATTATAACTATCTCAACTCTAATATAGTCAAATAAAACGTTGAAGTAAACGTTAACTTCCTCTGATGTTGTTGGTATTGGCCCATAGCTGTTGGTATTTTGGGGCTGTTAGGGTGGAATATTCCTACGTATACCTAATATATTAAAGCGGCGTAAATTAGAAGTTTCGCACCGTATTTGTATTTTAGGTACGTTCAAAGCCCGAAATTCATGGTATTTTGGTTCATTCAAAGTAAATAAAATAATCAAAACGATTAAAATAAGGCTTACTAACACTTACTAATACAGATGAATTTCAAACGATACATAAATAAAACGTAACCACAAACTAGTTCAACGTCTTAGATTAATTTTATCAACATTTAGTAACATTACATTAGTCAAGTAACTCGGAAAACTTAAACGTTATAAGTACTAAAAATAAAATAAATCAGGCGAACGTAACAAAACTTAAAAAATCTAAGGCGGATATAGACAAGTAGGTAAGATAAAGAAAGTGTAATTATGAAGAAGTGTATTATGTAATCCAGTATGTAGGTCTTAGTTCGTATTTAGCGAGCGGTCCGAATAAGCGTGATGTAGCCGCTCTTGGTAAAGCGAACTGTTCGAATAATACATTTGTAGCCGCTTTTAAATTATATGAAAGGTTTCAATATTCTATTAGTAACCGCTCCTATGTTTTAAAAGTGGTATGGATTGTCGATTTTAAATTGGATGGGTCCTAACTAAGGCTTTTGAAACATGGTGATTTTAGCTTATGTAGCCTTATACGTAATAGAACGCTCTTTAAAAAGTACCCGGGTACGTTAAAGCATCAATTTAGGGTTAAAACTAACGTAATAGAACTTTGAGTAAATAAAACGCCAATCAAGGGTTAATAGTATCGTATTAAAGTTATTATTTTTAAGGTTACTTAATTTTTATAATCTCTATACATATCACGTATAAGTCTTATAAAAACGTAATATTAAAATATAACTAGTCAAAACCGATATGATATCCCTCTATAGGTATTTAACTTGTATTTTTCTCTTCTTTACTAATCTATCTATAGTCGACCGAGTTAGCTATTAATCAATATCGGTAAGGTTTAAAATCTATTTACGTGAAAAAGATAAGTAAAAGAGTAACCGTTAGATGAATATTGTAGTAATAAAATATAGATAGTTAGGGAAAAGTATTCCAGAAAGTGCACGCTACGGATAAAAGGTTATAAACCTCCCATTCTGGTAGTAGCTCTTTTGCCGTATGCTTTGAAATACTCAGTCCAGACCGCTCCATGCATTGTCATGCGGCCTGAAATAGCCATTCCAAACCGCTCCATGCATAATGCACTTTTCGTCTTGCAAGAGTGCAGCCTACAGCATGACACGTTACCGTGTACCCTGTAGGAGAGCACCTTGCAATACAGCGTACTGCCACTTAACCTTTATATACTATCTATGAGGGTATATAGTAATATCCACACAAACGAACATTACTTACTACAACTTTTACGAATCGGGAAGAGAAACACCTCATTTTCGCAATAATCTACCTTATAATAAATAATCTAGATATCGTAAATATTTTGAGAAGGCTTAATTGAGTTCTATATTCTCTGTAGCGACTACCGACACTAATTATTAGAAAGATCTAAACGTTAAAAAAAATGCCTTTACTCGACATTTTTTTTAATAATCCTTCTATTGTGCCTAATAAGGTCAATTTCATATTGATAGTTGCCGAAGCAATGTTGTCATATAAAATGCGTCTCAGATTCGGATTAATATATTAATTAAGAAATTAGATATTTATTATATTTCATTCGACTACTAACAAAGATAATGACAACGGAGAAATCATGAATCGTGCTAAAATTGTTCATCTCTTCATTTCATAAACCACTTTCTAATAACAAAAACGTTTCATATCGCGAAAATTCTGTAGTCCTAAACTATCTCGTTAAGGAGTTTTTTTTAGAATAATCATAATAACATGCCTGACTTTATGCCAAAACTTACAATCGTCGCTAGGAATAAATTTTACTTTTTCAATAAAAGAAAACAAATCCAAAAATATAATTGTTATCATAGTAATTATCAAAAATTACAAAATAACAATTCAAAACTAACAGAAAACAATAGATAAATCCAGTCACTCAAAAAGCCCATATATACGCTATACATAGACTTTTTCATAACGCTACCAAAATTATCACCAACCGTATCTCCATAAACATTAACCCATTATGAAAAGTTCGATACGATTATTCCTGTTACCGGCAAAACCTCGAAACGTACTCTTCTGCTCCTGAACCACGCCACATACACAGATATTTAGTGGGAATCGATTCTGTATCGCTATTTATTACATTTAAAGTCGTTATATTCCTAAGAAATCATTTTAAATCACTTCGTTAAGTTTCTATTCTTAGTATCATACACATTATAAAAATGATATAACATAAAATCGAAAGTAACAACAGTATGTTATCATTAAAGAACGAATATGCTGAAAAAGAAAGTCAGATGGTTGAACTTGTCCTTCGCTATTATGTCGTCAAACATCTTAATTAAATATATACAAAATGCATGCCCATCTCAAAATAAAATATTAAAAATACTTATTTTTCTACTATCGATATCAACCCTCATAATTACCTGTTTAGCTTCAAATTATTCGTTTTAATAAATTACCTAAATACTATCTTTCCCTGATAGTAAGCTGAGATTTGCTTCATATAAAAGCATTTACGTCGCAATATTCAACTTACAATAAATGTCGTTGTTACGAAAGCGAAACGTCGCTACTATAAAAATCAACGTTAGTTAAAGTTTAATATAAGAAATCGTATATAACTACGTACAGTAAACGCATAGAAACCTCTACACAAACAGGGAAAAAAACTCCTCTATGGTTCAACTCATATACTGTGATAAAACGTGTAGAAAACCCCTCTAACACACTCGACTTCCCTACTAATTCGCAAATTCATCTTATGGTAAACGTCTAATATTTGTTATCATAGCGTAACCCTAAACACGATTCATTCATAGAAATACCGTCGCCCTCTAAACAAATCCAATACGACAATACTCTTAAGGAAGATCAAGAGGAAGTTAAAAAAGATTATAAATAAACGTTTAAACCGTCGTCGTCGAATTGGAAATCAAATTCAAAACCTGGTTCGTTAGAAGGGATACACCGCCAAAGATAACGAATGGAAAGCTGTAAACGATCTGAACCATTACCAAGATCTCATCGAGGTCTACGAAAAGAACTTCCGTTAAGGGCGTTTCGCCTCTCACGTCTCGTATCTCGCGTCTCGCGTTTCGCATGCCGTGTCTCGCGTCTCGCGTCTCGCGTCTCTTGGGCAATAAAGACATTGCTTTTCCTTTTGGTCCCGGGGACTTGTTGTACATGGATGGGGAGTACGGACATACTTGCGATGAGAAGGACTGGTATATAGTATTAGGAAAGCACGTGCCCATGACTGTCACATCTTACATGCTCAGCACCACTGAGTTCTATTCTAGTTTATTCCTCTCTCATCGTCAAATACTACAACTGATCCAACAATACGTTGCTTCACCTGCCCTACCAACACAAGGAATAGGCGCGTGAAAGAAAGATGAGATATAAATATGTTTTGAAAATCGGGTAAAAGCAACATTATGGTGTAATTGTTAATAAATATGGCGTATATGCCACGGCATATGTTAAAAGAGTATATATTGATGTGTTGATTCATCATTGGAATATGAACCTTACAATGGTTTATAAGCTGATTTTGATGGTTAATTGATGAGTTATATGTAAAACGCGAAAACGCGTATTGAACTGTAAAATAGTAGAAATAACAGGTTAGCTTATAAATGTAAAAAGGTTCAAAACATGAAACTAAAAACGATTGGAAGAGCAACAAAAAAAAAGTTGAGGCTTGCAATATATATATATAGCTATCAATTGTGGCAACAAAGCAAAGGGGGGGGGATAAAGCCCCCCTCCCCCCCCCCCAAAAAAAAAAACCGGTGTGGTACTAAAGATTGAAAAAAAAAGTAGTTCTGACGGATAGCCCGTCAGAAGAAGGACTCAGTACTAGTGCATGTTTGCCCCCGTGGTGCCTGCCGCGGCAGAGGAGGAGGAGGAGGACCCGCAAGGCTGCCGCCAAGGACCGCCCGGCCGGCTACGCCCGCGCACGCGACCGGGACGCGGCGCTTGCCGTTCCACGCGGCGCACAAGCGGCTGGCGCAGGCGGACGTGTACATCCATCCACCCACCTGCGCGACGGGGTGCGCGGCCGCAGGTGCCAGAAAGACGGCACGGAGGTAGGTGGAAGAAGTTTTTTGGGATTCAGTTGGTCAATGAGGCTTCGTCCTCGGCGGGGCTTGTTCTGCTGGGCCACAGCCTCGCCCCTGTGCGTCCGCTGCAGCCTTGCCTGGGAGCAGCGGTCGTAGAGCCACAGTTTCTGTCTTGCAGCCGTGTCCGTATCGCAGTCGCACTCACGTCCTGTTGTTATGGAATCATGCCACATTCTTGCTGCCTTTTGTTGCTTTTGCGTCTTTGACATGGCTGTTTTCATACTACACCGTCCACTATCCTTGCAGTGTTGCCTTGCGGCCCTGCTCCAACCGGACTACCTCAAGACAGTGAAGCAAATGCTTTGCTGCCACACGAATCTGTACTCGGCGAGCGCATGGAGCACCACCCTGGTCTTCCGTAGTATCGGCTGATCTGCCGGTCACAGTGTACGAGAACCAACCCATCTGATATCACGGCTGCTCGCGCCAACATAAAACTTGTACTCGCCCTCTTGGACAATCCAGCGTTGCGAGACCACATCCCAAATTCCGAGGTCCCGCTTCCTCAGGTCGAACGTGACTTCCGCCTGTTCACCGGGCGCGAGCTTCACCTTCGCAAACCCGCGGAGTTGTTTCTCCGGCGCGTTCGGGATGCCAACGTAGAGCTGCGCAACCTCCTCCCCCGTCATAGTTCCTGTGTTGGTGACCTTGGCAGACACCGAGGCGGCGATGTCCCAGACGGACTCGTCCTTCAGCGGCTTCTGTGCCGGCTCACTCGCAAGAGCGAAGCCCCGCACGAAGGAGACTGCTCCGTACTGGAAGGTGGTGTAGCTCAAGCCGAATCCGAATTCGAACCGCGGCTCGATCTTGTGTGCTTCAAAGTGTCGGTAGTCGATGTACAGGCCTTCGGTGTAGTTGCACTGCGGGAAACGGTCGTGGGCGGATGCCGGCACGCACGGCGCGTAGAGGGCGCTGTAGTCGCTCTCGTTCCGGGCCAGCGTGTACGGCAGCTTCCCCGACGGCGCGACCTCGCCGTAGAGGATCTTGACCAAGGCCTCGCCGATGTCCTGGCCGGGCAGGTGGGCCATGATGGCCGCGGTGACGTTGGCGTGCTCGATCCACCGGTCCACGAGCCGGATGCCGGCGGCGTGGACGACGACGACGGTGTTGGCGCACTTGGCGGCGACGTGGAGGACGAGCCCGTCGCTGAAGTCGTCTCGCAGGCCCTCGCGGTCCCAGCCCTCGGTCGCCATGGCGTTGATGAAGACAAGGCAGGCGTCGGACATGGGGTTGACCAGCGGATTGCCGGAACGAAGATCCCAGTTGAGATAGGTGCCATCGACCTTGGCTCGCTGCGTCAACGCTCCGAAGGGCTGCAGCCTGTCAGTTCACGGTGCGGCCGATGTCTCATTCTTGGGCTTTCTTACGGAATCGATGTAGGCGGGCCCGTTGGAACCACTGCGGCCACCTGAGAAAATGACACCCTGATCAGCGCGCTGCGAGAAGTTCGCTTCGTAGCCGAGCTCAACATCGGCCATCTCGGGCTGTGATTCGTAGCCTAGTTCGTATAGAGCGTCGATGTTCTTGGTAGGGGGTGACTGGGCGTCGTAGCCGAAGACGGAAAGCATCTTGGGCTTCCCAAAGGGGAGGGCCCCAGCCACGTTCTTGACCAGAACATGTCCGGCAATGGCACCTTCGAGGAGCACGGAGACAGAATCAGGACTTCGTGCGTCGACAAGTTGGTGCGGGACATCAAGATTCTGGATTCCAATGCCGGGGGGTGGGAAATGGCTGCCGTTTTGGTCAAGCAAGTACCAGGCCGCAAGTATCCTGCTCCCAGATTAGCACTGCGGCGTTGGGCCATGCGGTGGAGCCATGTGTCCATACCGGGTTGCCATGTCAGTGACCCTGTCCTCGGCGAGGGATCCATTCTTGACAGCCTGCGTGAGGTTGTCGCCCCAGAAGCCTTCGTTAGGCATCGTCATGTCGAGTCCGGCCTGGGCACTGGCCACACCGCTGTGCTGCCCATGCCAATCCGAGACGACAAATCCTTGGAACTCGACCTCGGTCTTTAGAAAGCCGTTCAACAGCTTGCTATTCTGACAACCGTACGAGTTGTTCAGCCGATTGTAGGAGCACTTTCGAACGTCAGTAGCGGCTCACGCCACAGTCTTGCGACCTGGACAGTGACTCGTACCATGACGCTCGCAGCTCCGGCTTGTATTCCGTCGATGAAAGGCCACAGATACAGCTCATGCAAGGTCCTGTCGTCGATATTGATGGAAGCAGCCTCGGTGCCATTGTAGGGCCGCCGCCAAGTCTCCTGCTCGTTGGCAACAAGATGCTGCCCAAATCCATGTCAGTGGCCCGACAGAAGACGACAAGAGGAAACGGCCACCTGCCTTGAGGTTGGCCATGACGCCCGCATCTTGGATGCCTTTGATGGTTTCCGAGCTCAGGATGCCAGTCAAGTAGGGGTCCGTGGCGAAGCCTTCCCAATTCCGGCCTCCAAGCGCTGTTCTGCCCAGTGGACCGGCCACCGGGCCCAGGGCGATGTTTGCTGCAACACCCATCAGCCTCCTATATCCATCTAGCGGAATGGAGCGGTCTCGAGAGTGGAGGCTTGCGCGGGCCGAGCGGCCCTGGTTCACTGACCCCCCTTCACCCGGAACTCCTTGCCCATCGCCAGCGCCCTGCGGTACGCCAACGCGGCGTCCCAGCTCGCGCCGACATGGATGCCGCTCGGGTACGCGTTGGCCAGGTCCACGCCGCGGACGCCGTTGCCCGCGTCCTGCAGACACAGCCCCG